>JAFMOD010000469.1:922711-953727 GCA_019802435.1 Corydoras maculifer | reverse complement strand
ACAAAGTATTGACTCAGGGGGGCTGAATAATTTTGCACATCGCACTTTTCAGTTTTTTATTTGTAAAAAAATTGTTGATTCATGTATAACTTTCATTCCACTTCACAATTGTATACCACTTTGTGTTGGTCTTTCACATTAAATTCCAGTGAAATATATTTATGTTTGTGGTTGTAATGTGACAAAATATGGCAAAGTTCAAGGGGTATGAATACTTTTGCAACCCACTGTATCTTCTCCTGATATCTTCTCTAGTAATTATGCTCTTTAAGTGGAGGTTAATTTATTTAAAAGTCAACTTGATTAAATTTACATTAGTTTTGCCAAAGCATAAACCTAATCCCTCTTTTTCCCTTGCACTCTCCCTTCCTCCCTTTTGTATTCCTTCTCTTTTTTTTCTCCCTGCCCAGCAAAAGGTTCATGCAATGAATCAGAGTAAATTAGAGCGAGAGCTGCATTTGTTGGATGATATGATTGAATCTGTAAGAAAGGTGAGTCACCCAACAGCATGTCCACATGTTTATCTGTGTGGTTCTAGGTCATAAAACATTGGTGTGTGCATTTGAAGAAGATCTGGCACAAGTCTCCTGCGGATTTGTTATGTCACGTTGTGCTGCCTAACTAGCGTCAGTGATTAATTCCGCAATCGAAATCAGCACCAGGGCTCAAAAGCACACACTACTTAATGCAAAATGCATAGCTATGACTGTGAGTGCATCTAAGGGCTGTCTTGAAAACGTATAGTCTATAAAAAATCTACCTGATGAACCTTTTTCAAACATCATATGATAATATTAACTAGTGTGTACATGCACCCTGGTGTCCAAATCCTTCTTTTTCCTATAAAATACTTTAATTTTAGAGCAACCACAATCATCACAGTGAGGTGTTTTTACGGATGGCTGAATATAAAGTTTTTTAAAATGGACTGTAATAAGTGTGCATAATAATACATGAACATCACTGCAGACAGAGGGTTGAAAAAGTTTTCATAAAAATAAATCGTAGTTTTTTTTTATTTTTGTTCTGACAGAAAATTCAATAAAAATAAGTTCACTTACACTGACCATTTTAGATTTACATCTACAGTACTGTAAAAATGTTTGAGGTTTTCTGTAATTTATAAATTACATGAACATATGTATGTATGATTTTTACCTGCAATTGTGTTTAGTAAACTGTTTATTACATGCTTCTCATAAAAGGTCAGTGTTACTTATTGCTATTATTCAGAGCTTGCATAAGACTAATCACAACTGACTTTTAAATTAGATTTGCTGGTGATGAAATTGAACAAATTTGTAGATTTATCATAAACTTTAACATTAACTACATAATAAAAATAAAATCAAAACAAACATGTTAAGATGGTAATTGCCATCTTAATGAAAGAATTTCCTCTGTTATTCCTTTTGTCCTGGAAAAAGCTGAACAAAGTCTTAATGTTCCTGAACAATGATCACCAAATCTTTTTCATCTGCTTGTCGATTCCAGGTTGAGTTCAGGTCCTTAAACAAAGCTCTGCGGTTCATGCAGTTTATGGGTTGGTGTTGGTATTAAAAAAAAAAGCTATGACCAACGTATCACGAGTGTCCAGAATATCTTTTAGTTTCTGATGGATCTGTAGCGAATTTGCAAATCTTAAACAATTTAATCCTGAACCTCATAAAAAATATATTACTATGTCATATCTTCTGGTCTAGTGATACAGTACTGTGTACTAAATAGCAATCATATTGTGTGTGTGCTTGTTTTTCAGACACTCTCTTCAATTCCTGGTGTGGTAAACAGCTGCCCAGAACTTCAAAGTCTTGTTGAGTTTCTTGGATGAAGAAACAAGAATTTTTGGTTTTCCAAAACGTTTTAATGTATGTCTCTTATAAATGTTTTATATATTTTTATTTTTTACTCAATAAAATCTTTCACTATTTTTTGTGATTTGTTCGCATCTAAATTTCTACAAAAATATGAAACTGGTAATAGTCTCAACATATGGTCTGTTAAATAGTATTTTCCATAATAACTGTTCTCTACCTGCTCTTCTTGGCTCTGGTGTATCAGGTAAACATGTACAGTCCTGTCTCAAGTTCTTCAGTTTGTGGAGCCAGTTTATTATTGTTTACTGTAAACAAAGACGAATTGAAAGGTGAACATTTTTTACTATGTACCGCTAGGATCGATCACTGTATATAGCACTTTTTGTATCAGACCATCAACTGGCTAGATGCACAAAAATATTGGCGCATGTGACTAACAAGTGTTTCTTGTTACCTAGGTGTGCCCTGTTTAAGTGTTTAAACAATAATTAGACTGGAATAATTTGTCCAGGTTATAGTACACAGGTTTTAATAAATAAATGCAATTATTATAAAGTGTATGGGAGAAAAGTATTCATATTAATGCCGAAAAAAAGAGAAAACTTTGTTGAATTACAATTGCACATAGTGCACAAACAAAACAAATGTCAGGAAAAAGAAAACTTGTGCACTAAGCAACAAATGTGAAATACACTAACATAAGAAACAGCTAATGATGGTGTTAAAGTTGTAAAGAAAAGTCCTAACATGACAGTAAATTAAACATCATTTAATAAGCAGTGGTGGTGGTGTCTTGATTGTCTATTTGAGTGGGCATTAAGTTCAAGTTATTTATTTATATAGTGCTTTTTACAACAGTACATTGTCACAAAGCAGCTTTACAGAATGAAAAGCCTTTAAACCCCCAAAGAGCAAGCCGAAGCGACAGTGGCCAGAAAAAACTCCCTTTTATGTTGTTATTCAAGGAACCATGATGTAAACTCAACAAACAAAAATCAGGGCCAGGTGAAGTACACTCTATACTACAAGTGCCACTGTCGCTTCGGCTTGCTCTTTGGGGGTTTAAAGGCTTTTCATTCTGTAAAGCTGCTTTGTGACAATATACTATTGTAACAAGTGCTATATAAATAAATAACTTGAACTTGTGTTATGACTCCTGAAATTGGCTTACTAAAGTTTGTTGGTTCGTCACTGATATTGGATGAGAGTCCTGGCTCACATTCTCTGCTGGTGTTTGTGGTATAATGGGCGGAGCCTGTAGTTGGGTAACTGTAAAAAGTGTACAGTTACAGTAAAAGAGGCCTAAAGTGGGCTGGAGGATAGAGAGAGCTTACCCTACACTGCATGGTCACCTGTGTGCTATCTGAGCTGGAGTTACCGTTGACGCACAGCATTTTTTGGATATTATTTGAATTTGGCACGTTTAAATCGGACTGAGGTCAGGTGTAGGCCTGTAAAGTTCTTCCATGCTAACCTCACTCATACATGTCTTTATAGAAGTTGCTTTATATACAGTTGGGAAAGTAGGAGCATGAAATTGTATTCTAAAACAGGAGATTTTAACTGGTAAGTGCCAAACCAACTCCTAACACCCCCCCGCCCGCCCCCCAACTTTACACTTGGCACTCATACAATCAATCCCAGACTTGTTCATCAAATTGCTAGTTAGAGTAGTGTGATCTGTCAGTCTAGAGACGACATCTTAACTGTGCTAAGTTAAGTGGCAGGGTGTTTTGCATTGGGTGTGGTCATGTTAAGCTTGGATGCAGCTGCTTGGCCATGGAAATCCACTCCATGAAGTTATCTACACTCAGTTTTTCAAACTCATCTGAAGACATCAAAAAGTTAAAAGGTCTAGTTGATGATCTATGCAGGTCATGCGCCATATCATATCCATTAACATGCTGTCATATCACCTGGCCTCAACTTTGCAACGAAAACCAGGGTTCCTGGAGAAAACCTAAGCAGGCACAAAAACAACCTGCTGACCTCAAAGAATTAATTTTTGTCCACTCCACCCAGGATCTAAATCCTGAATTTATGTGCTGTGATGCAAGATCACTAACCTCTGTTCCACCCAATTGACCAGAGTTGGGCAGATGTGTGCACGGCCCTGCACCCACACCGAGGAAGATACATTACATTTGGTCATTTAGCAGACGCTTTCATCCAAAGCAACTTACAAGGTGGGCATGCATGATTTTTAAGGAAGATGAATGGTACGATAAGGCGGCACGGTGGCTTAGAGGTTAGCATGTTCGCCTCTCAGCGCTAGGGATTCCCGGTTCGAATCCCAATCTGGGTAGTTTCCATGTTCTCCCCGTGTCCGCGTGGGTTTCTTCTGGGTTCTCCGGTTTCCTCTCACAGTCCAAAAACATGGAACAAGTCAATTGAGTTCTCCAAATTGCCCCATATAGAGTGTGTTTGTATGAGTGAGTGTGTGCCCAGCAATAGATTGGCACCCTGTCCTGGGTGTATCCTGGATAGGCATGGGGAATCATTCACGTCTTGATTGGCTCCATGTATATTTTGTAGCCGTTTCGTTTACATGACGTATCGAATGATGCAGCTGATTGCCTTACGTCACTCGGGAGCTGTATTCCAGGCATGGCGAGGCTGTGCGCATGCGCTGGCAGTTCTCCCCGCTGACATTGCGCGGGATGGAGGGGGTGGATGTCGCGTATTTGTGGGCGGGGTCAGCGCATGGCGAGACTTGAGCCGGAGATGTGACGGAGAGGTAAAGCTCCATCCTGTCCTTCAGCAGTGGGATTTACCCACAATTCCTCTCTCTTACTCTCATTCGGAGCGTAAACCCGCAGTGACCGCGCGCAGTGCAGCCGCAGTAGCATCAGGATGTCTGTAGCAGGACTAAAGAAGCAGCTTCATAAAGCCACTCAGGTAAGAAGTTTCAGAAGAATAATTGTGTACACGACATTAGGGCAATGAGCGCGGTACACCTGCGGGAAGCGCGCCCTGCTTATGCGCATCATCATCATCATCATCATCACAGTCACGACCATCATGAGGCATTACTGCACCGATTTTGCAGCACGCCGTAGTAACACTGCAGCACTGAGAAGGATCGGGAAGGATTTGGTCTAAATGCGCAGTTAAGTTAAGCATGAGCGGTCCAAGTGCGTAATCCTCAATTTAGAGATCTCACGATTCTATTCCACCCACGAACACCGCGATCCCTTGCTTGATATTGTGACAGAGCCTGTCTCGTGTGCAGGGTTTCATGCGTTTTCAATATCAGGCTAAAAAACGCCTCAGATTGCCAGTCTGTTCGATTCCCGTTACCGTTATTTATATTTCAATTGATAGCTTCTTTTCATGCACTGTAGTTAAAGTAACAATCCAGCCACTGGGATATAATTTAAGAACAGTCTAAAATAATCAGGTCAATTCTTTTTGAAATAGAAATTAAACATTATTTATTGTCAAGGTCACAAAATGAAATGATTTTTGTTTTCGAAAAGCTTTTTGTGTGTTATTTTGTCTTATTTTGCTAAGGCAGTTGGACGTTCACCTTGTATTTCTGCAAAATATTATTGTTTTTTAATAGTAATGCAATATTATAACTATAAAATTCTAATATATTTGACATAAGAATCTACAAAAGGTTTTAATATGCACTGTGGCTGCAAATCTTTATAAGATTAATGGTTAAATAAATAAACTTGCTCTTTGTACAGATGAGGACAAAAAAAATAACAACAATAATAATGAATTTTACTTGTAATGCATTTATTTCAAGGAAATCTCAAAGTGCTACCATACATTTAAAGCTAATGCTATCTATTTTGTTTATGAACTGACTATCTTCAATTGAATTTTGCAGTATTAGTGTAAAAGCTTCAATAATTTTGTAAATAATGTGGCATTTTAACAAAATCATTTGAATATCTTAATTTCAGTTAACATATTGGGGAAAATGGAGAAAAAAAAATAAAAATGGCAGTGCCTGGATCAGATCGTATTTTTTTCTTTTTTGCTTTATTTTGTTTCTTATGTGTTTGGTGCACATGCTCTCCATGGTAAACGTTGGTTTCTGTGGTCTGGCATGACCACATGCCATGCCACGCCACAAAACACATATATTGGAAGTTTGTAATTTGTACTCTAGAGAGTTTAAAATTTGTTTAAAAGAATTAGCAAGGCACAAATTCTTCCTTCTATTGCATTTATATTACAAAAGTTGTACTATGTCGTTGTACAATAAAAATAGGGAGACAAAATGAAAAAGCAATATGATTCAAATCTGCATGTGAGAACAGATGGTTCCTTACACAAACACAGGACAGCATGTGCTGCAGCTTTGGCCCACTGCAGTCTGATTCTTTCATCTTTCTCTGTCTCTTGTTATTCATTATATATACCTAAATTCACAATATACCTTTTATAATATTTATACTACAAAAGTATAAGGTAATAGGTTTCTCAGTTTGTGGGATTGGTTATGTTAATGCTACAGCATACATGATTGATAGACTCTTAGATAATATATTACAATATATTTAGTGTAATGAAATAAACACCAGGGCCGGCTAATAAGGGTGGCTTATTGGTTAGCACGTTCGCCTCTCAGTGCTAGGGATTCCTGGTTCCAATCCCAATCTGAGTGGAGTTTCCATGTTATCCCCGTCCGGTTTTCTCCCACAGTCTAAAAACATGGATGAAGGTCAGTTGAATTCTCCAAAATGCCCCATATAGAGAGTGTGTTTGTGTGTGTCTGTGTGAGTGAGTGTTTGCCCAGCGATGGGTCATAGTGGCGATAAAACTATGTGCTCCTCACGTAGAATCCATGCAAAAGTATTTGCAGGAGCCTTTGTGACATTCCATTTTAAGAAGGTCCCACGCTTTGTAGCTGTATCAGATTGCTCCTTTCTGTGGTGTTTTATTATTGTTATGAGAGTATTTAGGTGTGAATTCAGGAGAGTATTTGTGAGAACAGTCACTGATGTTGGATGACAGGGCATGTTTTGCAATCTCTGTTTTAGTTCATTCCAAAGTTCGAAATGGTGTTCAGGTCAGATTTTACGCATGCCGGTTCTTCCACATTAAAACCATGCCTTACTGGACCCTCTTTGTACAGTAGTACACATTCATACTATTTGTTGAAAATGCATAGCTGGGTTCTTAATTTGTGACACATGTGACAGGGACAAAATAAATTAGCTGAAATTTATTAATTTAGAAGTGTTAAATTTAGAAAAAGCACTTGTCCATATAAAGTATGTAAGGTATGCACTATATATTTTATATGTAAATGCAAATTTTGCTGCCCTTGCCATGTTAATTGTGAATATAAACAGTTTAATAGGAGTGTACAGTCAGACTAAATTTATTTGGTTTAGCAAAAATATGTATGCAAACATGTCCAGTAATCATCCTTCATTTCATATCTTTTATGTTTGTTATATTTTGGTGCAACTTTAGCCCTCTGTGAAACACATACTTTCCAAACGACAAATTTAATGGCTGTGGGGTGCAGCTAGTAATAAATGGTCTATTATAATAAACCTTCTATCACAGATTGCCATTGCACCATATTGACATGAAAAAATGAAAAAAAATACAGAAAGAGAGATAGAAAATGTAATACTAAAATAATAAATAACAAAGCAGGCAAGAGACAGAGACAGAAAATGATATGCAAAGAAAAATGTGAGAAAGAAGAGATAGAGGTTCAAAGAGAAGGAAAAAAAAGTAAAAAAAAACAGTAGCAAAAGAGAGTAACATTGACAGATGGTAAAAAAAAAATAAGAAGAGGCAGTGCTGGTGTCTGACAGATTGAGTTCATGACACAAATTTATTTTAAGAAAACAGTTCAAACATGTGTCAATAATTTGTCATATTATTAGAAGACAAGCATTTTTTTTACAATAATATAACAAATGTATTAGTTTTGTACCTATAAAATATTTTAATCTTAATGCTTTTCTTGTGCAAACTGGCATAGTTAAAAATCATGGCATAAAAGTAATCCTATTATCATCGGTATAAAAGTTACAAAATGAAAACATATTAATTAATTTTTTATAACATATTAATTATTAATTTTTAAGCCATAGCAGTGATATGCACCACTCTGAAAGAAAATGTAGACTAGTTGACGAGTTAAAGTGAAAACATGTTGAATGTTTATGGTAGGATAGTAATAATAATGGTTACGGTTTTGGTTAGTCTTTACAAAATAAATGAAAATATATATAAACACAATGCATGAAATACAAAATCATGTGTCTGTGTGGAATCAAACTTAAATGTTCCAACTAACAAAGGAGCACGATAAAGATAATGTCTGGGGTGGATATTTTAAATCCTGGAAGTACAATGTGTAAGACATTAATTACAGTCCACTCAGCTCTGACAAATGCACCCCTTTATTATTAATGCAGCTGTGAGAAATAAGGCAACAAATAAGATGTGTGGTTGTATACTTTTTTCTATTTTACTATTAACCTTCTAAAAGTTTCTATTTCATAATAGTAATTTGATTCCTTCAGGTTCCAAGAGTCATAAATGGAACAGTAATATCACATGGACTAAAGATGTAACTAGACTAAACACAATTTTTTTTTGGATAATTTCCATTGAGTTATTGAAGTCCAGCATGTTAAACTTGAATTGCAGACATTAAAAATAAACACCTGCACATACACAATTTTCAGCTATACCAGGCTTTCCCTCGAGGCATTAGCCTATCACATCTGCTTTTCTGGCTCAACCTCCCATTAACAAATCAAGTTCTTTTAAAGTTAAGATCCTTGATAGTTAAGTCAGAGATGAACAGGTCTATATTACTTGCTATTTTTTCATCTTAAAGAGTATCTTAATGTTATGAAACCAGAAATAAAATATTACTAAATTTACCAGTGTGTGATTTCGTAGTGTTTAGTGAATTCTGAGAGTTGGATGTGGACTTTTGAGCTGGTGCATCACACTCCTCCACTTTGTGTTTTTAATAAATAACACATCTTGTGTGGAGGAGAGTGTGAATCACTTGCTTGGTTTAGATATTTTTAATATGAATATTATTGTTGTTTTGCTTACTTTTAAAATGATAGTAGTTGTTTAATTTAATTAAACTTTTTATTAAATGCTTTTCATTGTTCTTAATATTGTTACTTTTGTTTTAGCAAGCTACAAAATGTACATAAGAATATTTAAATTTCATTTTAAATGTTTATATAAACACTAAAATAGACAAGCATTTCATAGATCTTTATTACATAGATTTTGCCAAAAACACATTAATATTTAAGTCTTATCTCAAGTCTGCAAACTACTAAAAATGTTCTATTTATTCTTAATATTCTTAATATTTTCACTTAACATGTAACAATTTACCATGTTTTTTAAAATGTGGAAGGAAGCCGGAAAACCCAGAAGACACGGGGGAGAACATGGAAACTCCACCCAGATTGGGATTCAAACATGGATCCCCACCGCTGAGGCAAATGTACTAACCACTAAGCCACCGTGCATGATGATATGATTAGATCATTCAAGATCATGATTTATTTTAGCTGTATACAGGGTCATCGAAGCTTATTAGTAATTGTCACTAAACTACCAATTTTTAAGTTTTAGTAAAACTACATTCCTACATTATACATTTAACTACATTCACTTTCTTAATAAAAATAATTAGCCCAGATAATTTTTTTTTAAACTAACCAGCCAAGAAATAAATAAAAAGTTTAAGACTTTGTCATGGGATTTCTTAAACTGTCAGTTAGCTGTTATTTTTATATTTACAGATGTGCTTTTACTCATAAACAATCTCATCCTAACAGTTAAATGTTTTAACCAAAGCATACTATTAACAATAGGCGGCACGGTGGCTTAGTGGTTAGCACATTCGCCTCTCAGCGCGAATGGGATTCCCGGTTCGAATCCCCATCTGGGTGGAGTTTCCATGTTCTCCCTGTGTCTGCGTGGGTTTCCTTCGGGTTCTCCGGTTTCCTCCCACAGTCCAAAAACATGGATCAAGTTAATTGAATTCTCAAAATTGCCCAATTTAGAGTGTGTATGTGTGAGTGAGTGTGTGCCCAGCGATGGATTGGCGCCCTGTCCTGGGTCTATCTGCCCAGCGCCCGAGACGTTCTCCCCTGGATGGGCATGGGGAACCCCACCGCGACCCTAATAGAGGACAAGCGGAAGATAATGAATGAATGAATGAATACTATTAACAGACCAGCATTTGGAAATACTAGATATTTTTTTTTGTAGTGTTAACCGTAGTATAAAGGCATTAAAAGTCTATTAAATGCCCTAAGCAACTATTGTAAAATCACTGTAGCACACAACAAACTTTGTTATTAATTTATTATGTTTCTCTTATCTATGTAAACATGAATGGTTTGGTTAGGATCTAAACAGAAATGCTTAAATGATACATAAAATAAAAATACCAGCTTTAATTAGAGATAATATTTTGATTTTGAGAATCATATAGCTTGCTGTATGAGGCCATTTTTGAAATGGGTAATTTTTTCTAACAGAGAACTGATGTGTGTGTGTGTGTGTGTGTGTGTGTGTGTGTAGCACCATCACACATGCACACACTCATGCAATGCCATCTGGTTCCTCCTGGCTATATAACAACACATGGTTATGTAAGAACACTGTGAGCTGCATTTTACGCTTCAGCTTTCTTTTGCTGCAGAACACAAACTAGAGACCTCTTTAGTCTATGACATAGCTTCATTATAAGCTGATGTTAAGTATGAGAATTGTGAATTTATCTTTTACTAAATAAGTATAAAGGTGGGTGGTACGGTGGCTTAGTGGTTAGCACGTTCGCCTCTCAGCGCTAGGGATTCCCGGTTCGAATCCCCATTCGGGTGGAGTTTCCATGTTCTCCCCGTGTCTGCGTGGGTTTCCTCCGGGTTCCTCCCACAGTCCAAAAACATGGATCATGTTAATTGAATCCTCAAAAATTGCCCCATATAGAGTGTGTCTGTGTGAGTGAGTGTGTGCCCAGCGATGGATTGGCGCCCTGTCCTGGGTCTTTAATTATGGGTTTTCTGTGTTTAATTTAGTCCTATTGCCTTAGTTGTATAAAATAAATCACATACAGTAGTCATACATTATTGACAATTATATCTTTTCAGCTTTGTTTGAGGAGTTTGGGGAAGTCTCTTATCTGTTGCAGCATGTTAGAGCCTGATTGCAAAAGACAAGATAAATGACAAGATTGGATAATTTTGGTTCTTTGGTAATTTGGTAATTCTTGCTGACCTTGCAAATGCTGATGAATGGGCACGCTTCTATAGACACTCAAAAACCATGTGGCAAGTTACTCAAGAAGATTGAAAGCTGCAGCAAGCAGGGGGACAGCATTCGAATGGGATCACATTAAAAGCTAATGTGCATGTCTAAATATTTTTTGTCTTTATATTGTAATTAGAAGAGGTACTTAAATAGTCACATTATTTTGGTCACATAGTTTCTTTTTTAATACATTTTTAGTCATACATGCACCAGTGTTTTTTGTATTTGGATTGTCTATGATCCCATGGTCATTACACTCTTGGCAAAGTCAGCATTCATGTACTATGCATGAACATCCCTAATAGAAAAAAACAGAATAAAGCAGCCTGTCATGAATCATAATCTCCCAATGGCATGGGCTTTATTTCCTCCTCATGATTCACTAGGGACAAAGTCTTTTCCCACGTACACACACACACACACACACACACACACACACACACACACACACACACACACACACACACACAGCGGGGTTACAATCCTTGTTGATTGGTAATGATAATCTTATGTCTAATCCAGAAAGCTCACCATGGTTTTTTAAGGTTTGTGTGTATTTGTGTGTAAATGGAGAGAGAGAAAGCTTCCATATGGGTTTTGTTTTACACACTTAATTTATACTGCATATCTTGCTTATAAAGATATTGCTCAAAAAGATGATATACACATAGCGGTTAAATTTTATAAACAACTGACCATGAGATCCCATTTTTAAAACCAAAACCTTCTCATACACCTTAACGAATAAACTTCAAGTAAGGCTTTGTGAACTGAAGTGACCAGAATAAAGCCACATAAAACATGCAGAGAGCAGGTCCATCTTCTTGGAAATTCAATCCAGGGTATTTTGCTGGCAAGTAAAGGAACTTTCCACAGAGTAACATGCTGCAGTTTTAACGATGTAACATAATTGTGTTTAAATTAACCTTTATTAGATCATGTAATTCATACGTTAAATAATAATGATTTTTTTGCTATGTTGCTCTTTCTCTTTGAAATTAATATGATTATACATAGATTAGCTGTTCAGATATTCGTATTAAATAAATTTTTTTATGTGTTGGCATAGAATCTGTGAAGAGTGACAATTTTATCTTTAGTCCAGCAGACTGTTAGAATTTGTCTCACTTCTTTAAAAACTTGTTTATTTGATGGTTACAAATTCACTGCTTCATTTTATCCTCAAGCCTGGACATAGCAGTTTTGTGAGAAAAACAACACTTTGAAGAAACTATTTTTTTCTGAAAACAATCACTGTCACAGTAATTTGTTTGAATAGCAGTTTTTTTTAGAAAAGCAGAACATTGTAACTCCATCCATCCATCCATCCATCCATCCATTATCTTCCTCTTGTCCGGGGTTCGGGTCGCGGGGGCAGCAAACAAAGTAGGGAGACCCAGACCTCCCTCGCCCCAGCCACCTACACCAGCTCGACTGGGGGAACCCCGAGGCGTTCCCAGACCAGCTGAGAAATATAATCCCTCCAGCGTGTCCTGGGTCTTCCCAGGTGTCTTCTTCCAGCTGGACTTGCCTGGAACACCTCCCTAGGAAGGCGCCCAGAAGGCATCCTTACCAGATGCCCGAACCACCTCAACTGGCTCCTTTCGATGTGGGGGAGTAGTGGCTCCACTCCGAGTCTCTTCCGGATGACCGAGCTTCTTACCCTATCTCTAAGGGAGAGCCCAGCCACCCTGCGGAGAAAACCCATTTCGGCCGCTTGTATTCGCGATCTTGCTCTTTCGGTCATTACCCAAAGCTCATGACCATAGGTGAGGGTCGGAATGTAGATTGACTGGTAAATCGAGAGCCTTGCCTTGTGGCTCAGCTCCTTCGTTACCACAACAGACCAGTATAGGGTCCGCATCACTGCTGACCCCGCGCTGATCCGTCTGTCCATCTCACGCTCCATCTTACCATCACCCGTGAACAAGACCCCAAGATACTTAAACTCCTCCACTTGAGGCAAGATCTGATCCCTGACCCAGAGAGGACTCTCTACCCTTTTCCGAATGAGAACCATGGCCTCAGATTTGGAGGTGCTGATTTTTATCCCGGCCGCTTCACACTCAGCTGCAAACTGATCCAGTAAGAGCTAAATTTCGCAGCCTCATGATGCTAACAGGACCACATCGTCTGCAAACAGCAGTGACGTGATCCTCAGATCACCAAATCGGACACCCTCCATCCCCTGGCTGCGCCTA
The DNA here is from genome assembly GCA_019802435.1 of Corydoras maculifer. NCBI lineage: Eukaryota > Metazoa > Chordata > Actinopteri > Siluriformes > Callichthyidae > Corydoras > Corydoras maculifer. Next base: position 940,427 of record JAFMOD010000469.1, on the reverse strand, counting down.
GAAATTCTGTCCATATAAATTATGAACAGAACCGGTGACAAAGGACAGCCCTGATGGAGTCCAACCCTCACTGGAAACAAGTCCGACTTACTGCCGGCCATGCGAACCAAGCTCCTTCTTCGCAAATACAGGGACTGAATAGCCCATAGTAAGGAGCCATGTACCCCATACTCACGAAGCACCTCCCACAAAATACTGGATGGGCAAACTCCCATGAACCCTCGAGGATCCTGGAGAGAGTGAAGAGCTGGTCCAGTGTTCCACGACCAGGACGAAAACCACACTGCTCCTTTTGGATCCGAGGTTCGACTATCAATCGGACTCTCTTCACCAGTACCCCTGTATAGACTTTGCCGGGGAGGCTGAGGAGTGTAATTCCCCTGTAATTGGAACACACCCTCCCTTTTTAAAAAGAGGCACCACCACCCCTGTCTGCCAGTCCAGAGGCACTGCCCCTGATGACCATGCAATGTTGAAAAGGCGAGTCAGCCAAGACTGCACCACAACATCCAGAGCTTTGAGGAACTCCGGGCGGATCTCATCCACCCCAGAAGCTCTGCCACCAAGGAGCCCTCTGACTACCTTAGCGACTTCAGCCACAGTGATGGACAAGCCTCCTCCCGGGTCCTCTGACTCTACCTCCTCTCCGGAGGGCATATTGGTGGGATTGAGAAGGTCCTTGAAGTATTCCTTCCACCGCCTAATGACGTCCCCAGTCGAAGTCAACAGTTCACCCCCTCCACTATATACTGTGTTGGTGGCACACTGCTTTCCCCTCCTGAGTCGCCTAACAGTTTGCCAGAATCTTCTAGGAGCCGACCGAAAGTCACTTTCCAAAGTCTCACTGAACTCCTCCCACGCCCAGGTTTTTGCCTCCTCTAAGCATGAAGCCGCAAATCGCTTGGCCTGTCGGTACCGGTCAGCTGCTTCTGGAGTCCCACAAGCCAACCATGCCTGATAGGACTCCTTTTTCAGCTTAACGGCATTCCTTACATGGGGTGACCACCACCGTGTTCGAGGGTTACCGCCACGACAGGCACCGACTACCTTTCGACCACAGCTCCTGTCCGCCGCCTCAACAATGGAGGAACAGAACATGGCCCATTCAGGCTCAATGTCCCCCACCTCCCCCGGAATGTGGTAGAAGCTCTGACGGAATTGAGAGTTGAACATCCGTCTGACGGGATCTTCTGCCAGACGTTCCAAGCAAACCCTCACTATACGTTTAGGTCTGACTTGGTCTGACCGGCATCTGATCCAACTTACCACCAGGTGGTGATCAGTTAACAGCTCAGCTCCTCTCTTCACCCGAGTGTCCAAGACACATGGCTGCAAGTCCAATGACACAACTACAAAGTCGATCATTGAACTGCGGCCTAGGGCATCCTGGCACTATGTACACTTATGGACACCCTTGTGCTCGAACATGGTGTTCGTGATGGACAAACCGTGATATGCGCAGAAGTCCAACAGCTGAACACCACTCGGGTTCAGATCAGAGAGGCCATTCCTCCAGGTCTCACTGTCATTGCCCACGTACCTGTTCCCCAACCCGAAGGCGTAGGGAAGCTACCCTCTCGTCCACCGGAAAAAAACCCAACATGCACGCGTCAAGCCGGGGGGCCATGGGGAAGCCCACACCTGCCCGACGCCTCTCGCCATGGGCAACTCCAGAAAAGAACAGAGTCCAGCCCCTCTCAAGGAGATCCAGAACCCAAGAACCCAAGCTGTGCGTTGAGGTGAGCCTGACTATATCTAGCCGGTATATCTCAACCTCCCGCACCAGCTCAGGCTCCTTCCCTGCCAGTGAAGTGACGTTGCAAATTTCAGACAATTTCGAAAGCCAATTTCAGCAACCGAGAATTGCGACGCCCAGGCTCACACCTCCGGCCACCGCCCGATCCACACTGCACCAAACACCTATTACTACGCCCCCCCCCCCAGGTGGTGAGCCCATTTGAGGGGGAACCCATGTAACTTCTTTGGACTGGGCCCGGCCGGGCACCATGGGAAAGTGCCCGAACACCAGACGCTCGCTGACGAACCCCATCCCCGGGCCTGGCTTCAGGGTGGGGCCCCGATAACCCTAAATCGGGCAGGGTACACATGCTCTTGAGAGTACATTGTATCTCTCACTTGGTATTTAGTTTGCTCTGGGTGTAGTACATACATAGTGTAAAACAATTTATTAGGTTTATGAGTTAAATCAGAGGTGGCACATATAATTTAATGCAATATAAATTTAATAAAAATACATAATACAGTAACTGACGTTAATGTGTACAGTGTGGGTATGGTAGCTCAGTGGTTACGGTGTTGGGCTATTAATCTGAAGGTTGTAGGTTTGAATCCCATTATTATTAAATCCCATATTATTATTTTTTATGTCAAGTGTTCGTGGAAGAGATGTGTTTTGAGTTGTTTGTTAAAGATGCTAAGTGACCTCACGGACAGAGTTGGGAATACCGTTCCACCGTTTTGCATTGTTAGACAATATGGAGTTAGAGTAAGCACCACGGTGAGGTTGAATCACCAGGCTACATTCAACACTAGAAAAAAGTGGACAAGTCACGAGTGTATTTTGGAAATATAGATTGAAGATAAGAGGGAGATTATCCAGATCCAGAGATTATCCTGTAGCCTTGTACTGAATGCGAGCAGCTACAGGGAGCTAATGGAGAGAGATGAGTAGTGGAGTCACATGAGTTTGCTTGGACTGATTGAACACAAGTCAGGCTGCAGAGTTCCTGTTTAAAAAAAATCAGAAAAAGTAGCAGAGGTGAAGGAGGAGTTGATGTGTATAAGTGCTGGTGTAACAAAGGAAACAATGGACTGAATGAGGTGAGATGGAATGGAATCGAAGGGACAAGTAGTTCGCTGGCAGTAGTTCCGAGACAGGAGAGAAAGAGAAGAAAGTTTGTCGATTAGATGTGTGAGATGTGTTGTGTAAATGGGGAGTTATGAAAGAGTTTGCTGATGCTCTGGATTTTGTGTGTAAAGAAGGTTGTAAAGACAACAGCTGACAGAGAAGTATTGGGAGGGGGAGAAGGTGGACTAAGTAAAGTGTAAAATCTACTAAATAAAGAGTGAGGATCTGAAATGCATGTTACCTTGGACTGGAAGAACAAGGATTTAGCAGCAGTCCCTCGAGAATGAGGCAAGTGAAGACTGGTATGTTTATAAATCTAAAAACAGACCAGACATGCGCCATTTTTTTTCATCTGATCGAAGAGTAGTGCATTGGTTTCGAAGCACTTCTCTGAGCCTGGGACTGGAGGGAGAGCTGTGTGTTTTCCTAGTGTATATTTGACAGTCCTGGTCTAGACTAGTCCTGGAAACAACCACCACTGTTTCTCTGACATAATTCTTTACCAGTTTGATGGATCAAAAACTACAAGTTAAATCCAAGGTGTTCTTGTTTTTTTGTGCCGTCTTGTTTTCGTACTTTTAAGACACTGTGTACTTGAACTTGTTTTCAGTGACAAACCAGTGACAAATTCTTTTTCTTAAATATTAACACATATGTAATCTGATTCTTGCAACACATGCAAAAAGTTAAAAGTGGTTTTATTAATTATTTAAATAGGATTTGGTACATTACATTGAATCCAAAACAAATAATTTTAGGTTGCTATGGTAAATATGGCACTCATTCTGAGGTATAGTAATTGCTTTGTTAGTTTGTTGTTAGTTTGTTTAAATAAAAAGTTCTACCAGTTTTATTTTTTGTCATTATACCTAGTGCAGTTTAGGTTTCTGATTCCCCAACTGTATATAACCTATCCATGTTTATGTTATCCAAAGACCCATTCAAAAGCTAGCTTTTGTGTCAAAATGTGTTATCATAGTTGAGCCCATGTGACATCACAGATGTATTTTTTATAAATATAATTGTTTAGCTTTATTTAACACTTGGTACCTAGTGCAACAGAACTGTGTGTTTTATAAAACCCCATCACTCTTGACTATTAGCCTACCACTAACTGTCAAAAACATGTGAAGCAGGTGTGAGCTGCACCTGATGCACCTTAATGAGTCAGCACTATATGTGTTTTAGCACGCTGTTTTTACTACATAGCACTGTGCTGCTGTTCTCCCACCTCATGAACAAAGTCTAAACCTCTTGTAATACTAACAGGTATGTGTTCCGGTATGAAGATCGAATTTGGCTACTCCTACACGGATGTTGATCATGTGAGCGACTAGTAGGATTTACCTTGGTATCTCTTGCACAGTTGTACCAGTCATCCTCAACCTAGTTATAGTAAATGTTATATGTTACATGTTACAAATGTTACATTTTCACACCACTTTGCTATTATTTTTTTCTATTTGATACCTGAAATTTAGTTAGATATTTGTGGAGGTTGCCTGCACATTATATAGAATACAAGGTATTTGTATTGTTTTTTTCCGTTTGTTTAAATAACATTTTTGTTACTTTAGTTCTGCCCTTTTGTAGTGTTCTGCCTCATATGTTTGAGTTTGTTATTGTCCAGAACTAAATATGGCTGCACTTTACGCAAATACTTTGGTAATACCACAACCCCGATTTAGTCTGATATGTCAAACAGCAAAACAGAAACAGCTACAACAAAGAATAAACGTAGACGCTCCAGAGTACATTTGAGTTTCCTAATAGAATCATATTACATTTTCAGGATATATTTTGATAACAGCAAAGATTGAACTATTGTTGTTGAACTATTTACTATGTAAGAAATATTGTGTCATTTCACAGCAGTCTTGTAATGCTCAATATTCAATTATAAATATGTTTGCTAGTTGCTATTGAAATCTGTTGACTTGATTGTATTGTAATTATTTTAATATGTTTTTTATTATATTATTTGAATATGAATATGTTGATTGTTTTGCTGCTGTTACTCCTGCTCACTCTGTGTTGCACTCTGGTGAGGGAATTTCACCGGCACCTCTAGTTGCTGTCAATCACCTGAATTTTAGTCAACTGCTCCTTGTTTCCTTGATTGATTATTTCCGGTTCTCTTCCTTATAAGCGTTGTTCACGCTCACCTGCTGCATGTGTGTTTCTTCTACAGGATTATTCTGCTGTTTATTGTTGTCTTCACTGGAAGGTTTACTGGTTATCTGGAAGATCAACTTCATCGCGGTCTACGCAGTTTGCACATTCAGCGTTCTATAGCAGGGTGGCAATTGTCTGTATTGCGGGATACGCTGGTATTTGTTTTGTTGTTTTGTTTAAAACTCCCTCTGGGGGGAGCATTACTTGAGTTTGCCTACTAAATAGTGTCTGCATTAATTCTGGTGGTATTACGCCATCCTTTTATACATCATTGACAGAACCAACGGCACAAACACTATGGACGCGTCTCATTCCACGGATCAGTTCTGCAGGCTTCGTGAAGAAGTGCGCTTCCTCGGTGAACTCAGGAAAGAGATGCTGGAACTCTTAAAAGCCATCTATGTTGGAGCGTCAGAACTATTTGGAACACGGGTTTCAACACTCGACACGGGTTTCGACACTCGAGCACTTCTACCTCCATGGCTTCCTCTGACACTTCCAGGTTATCGACCACCCAAAGTTTGGTTTCCTCTCCGCTTCTGGTAGAAGACCCAGATCGTTATGATGAAGATCCCGAGGTCTGTGTATTATTTCTTCTGCAATGTTCCTTGTATTTTGCAAACCGACCACCCTCTACTGGTGAACAAAAAATATCTTTTATGATTTTGCGCTTCCGTGGACGCGCTGGTAATTGAGGTTCTGCTCTATGGAACACTCACGGTCCTGAATTGCACGAATTTTCTTTGTTTTTGGAACCCTTTAAAAGCATGTTTTTTCACCCGAGTCAGGGTAGGTCTGTGGAAGAACTACTACACGAACTTCAACAGGGATCTCGATCTGTGGCGGATTATGCTCTGGAGTTTCAAACCCTGGCCTCTCACAGTGGTTAAAAGAAACCGGCTCTGTGCCATTTCATTCCGGTCTACGAAGAGAGATTTCGGCGGAGCTGGTGTACAAGTATGCTGATATGTCCCTGTCAAAGCTCATTACAGCCTCCATAAAGTTGGATCAGCTTTGGCAGACTCGGAAGAACGCTCTGTCTAGGTCCACCATGTCAAGGCCTTTAATTTTTGCAGTATCTCCTCGCTCTTCATCACAGGACTCCGAGACACCTATGCAGGTGGAGTCCATTCCTTTTTTCACTAGTGAGAGGAGCTGTCGCATCAGAGGCCGTCTTTGCTTGTATTGTGGTGCCTAATCTAAGTCTTATAGGCATCGTGAGTCTACTACTCGGGTTAGAGCTGTTACATCAGCAACAACACTTCTTTAGTAGTTATGCATAAACACATGTTGCTTTCTGTCATATCATTTGCTAATCAGGTTGTGAGCACCACTGTGCTCATTGATTCTTGGGCTGAGGGGGAATTTTTTGATACACCACTCTGGCTGAGCAGTGGGGTATTCCCATAACCAAATTACAATGGTTCATTCTGGTCAGTTCGGCAGATGGTCGCCCCCTGCACCATGGTTCCATCACACACTCCACTATTCCATGTATTCCATTTTCTATTGGTGCATTACATAGTGAAATTTTGTCCTTTCTTCTTATTTCCTTCACCGCTTTTCCCCTTATTCTAGGGTTGCCTTGGCTTCAGCGTCATGACCCTGTCATGTCGTGGGCTTCTTAGGACATTATCCATTGGTCTCCATTTTGTACTTCTAATTGCCTACAGTACCCTGTCCGCCAGTCACACTTTGGGAGTCGGTCACCTCCGAGTTTACCGGAGGAGGTCCCCTCTGAGTATGTGGAGTTTGCTAAGGTATTCAGTTCGTCGGATTCCATGTTTGCTACCGCCTCACTGTGATTTCGACTGTGTCATTGATCTCATTGAGGGTGCCAGACTACCTCGGGTTATGCCATATCCTTTAACATCTGTGGAGAGCTGGACCATGTGTGATTACTAAGAAGGATTCATTTCTTAGGCCATGTATCGATTATACAGTACTCAAACAGACTACGCGCAAGATGGCCTTTCCTCTTCCTCTTGTCCCTTCTGCTTGAGAGATGTCTGCCAACATCTTTGCCAAATTAGACCGGCGTAATGCCTACAATGTGGTACGTATTAGGGAGGGGGACGAATGGTCACCACATCGGATCAATATGAATACCTGGTTATGCCCTTTGGCCTTACTAATGCCCCAGGCATTTTCCAGTCATTTATCAATGAAGTATTAAGAGATTTTCTGGAGAATTTTGTCTTAATTTAATTTTTCATCTGTTCTTTAACATCTTTCGCAGCACCAATTGTTTGTTCATGCAGAGAAATGTGAATTTCAACGTATATCCTTTTTGGGCAATGTTTTGTCTTCGGACGGGTTACAGATGGACCCTAGTAAGATTAGTGCTATTCTGGATTGGCCGTTCCCTACCACCATTAAGGAACTACAGTGATTTTTGGAGTTTGCCAACTTTTATCGCAAGTTCATACAGTCTTTTAGTTCTCTAGCAATACCGCTCAACAACTTACTTAAGGGTACACAATTTGTGGAGTCTTTTGTGGATTGCAGAGGCTGATCAAGCATTTAGTACGCTAAAGTCTAAATTTACTTCTGCTCCTGTCTTGGCTCACCCTGACCCTAATTAGCCATTTTTTGTTAAAGTGGATGTTTTTTTTGTTAGAGTGGAATCGGTTTTATCCCAAGGTGCCAGGCTCAATTGAGAGGGTCTGGAAACAGGTTCACCAGCACGTGGAAAATGTTTTACTACGTAATAAATCATTTGCAGACCATCGCAGAAATGAGGCCTACGTTTAATCTCCCAAAGACCGGTCTCGGCATTTCCGTTGTCTCCCCAGCACTCGGAAATTACTTCCTCGATTCTTAGGTCCCTTCACTATTTTGAGATAAGTCAACCCTGTTTCTTATCATCTTCAGTTACCACCTCAGTATCATGTGCATCCAGTCTTCGACACCTCACTTCTTAAACCTTTTGTTTCAGGTCCTCTTGAGTCACATTTACATGAACAGACTGTTAACGAGGTTTCATCTTTTGCCAATGTATATTCAGTTTCCTCCCTTTTAGATTCCTGTCGCCAAGGTTTCATTATTCAGTATTTGGTGGATTGGGAGGGTTTTGGTCCTGAGGAGCATAGTTGGGTGGCAGCTTCTGATATTTTGGATCTTAATGTTATCACTGATTTTCATATTACTTATCCTGAGAAGCCTAGGTATAGGTCTGTTTTTTTCTGCTCCCATATGCCCTCTGGGTAATGTCACTCCTGCTCACTCTGTGTTGCACTCTGGTGAGGGAATTTCACTTGGCACCTCTAGTCGCTGTCAGTCACCTATATTTTAGTCACCTGCTCCTTGTTTCTGTGATTAGGAACAGGTTCACCAGCGATTATTAATTATTTCCAATTCTGGTTCACATGCTTATAAGGGTGATTTCCGGTTTTCATCCTTGCATTGGTTTACGCTCACCTGCTGCATGTGTGTTTCTTCTTCAGGATTAATCCACTGCTTATTGTTCTCTTCTCCGGAAGGTTTACTGTGTCGGCAATCGTGGGCTACGTAGTTTGTACATTCAGCATTCTACAGCAGCATAGCGATCATCTGTTTCGCGGAATATACTGGTTTTGGATTTCTGTTTTGTTTTGTTTATGTTACTCTTTCTTGAGGGAGCATTACTTGAGTTTCCCTAATAAAGAACCGTCTGCATAAATCCTGGTGGTATTACGCTGTCATTTTGTACATCGTTCAAAGCCGCCTAGTTCAGTGTTTGTTTTTTTTCCGGTCTGTACAATATTTGCATGTGGCACATCAAATCTTTAGAAAATGGAAATAAAGTTTGATCAATATAAGTGAATGTAATATAAAGGGAAGATTAAATTAAACATTTGCATCTTATGTGTTATTTATTATGATTGGCCATTATAAGTTACTGTTTGGGAGGGCTGCAAATTTTAAGATCCCTGTATGTGATGTATATGATGTATGAAGATTTGCAAGATATTTTCTTTCCACAGTTTATCAATACTTTAAATTTATATGTATCTTCTTGCTTGTAGTTAGTTTGCGATGATTCTTGTGGGATTACATAAAATATGAATTGAACTGTATATCATACTTTAAATTTCAAAATAAATGACAAACTGAGAGAGTTAAAAATATAGGTGAATTAGAGATCAGTGAAATCAGTGTTAGTTAGTGATAGTATCAGATTTTGAACTGGATTTCTGATGCAGGTGTACTTTAAGAACCAATGTTTCTTTGTGACTTATTGTTTGGTTCCTTCTACAGTTATTTTGGGAATGCTAATCTGGTTCAAGTGTGTGTATGTGTGTGTGTGTGTGTGTGTGCCTTCCGGCTGTGAGACTTGGTTAGCATTCAGCTAAGTGAAATATATTTATAGAAACCAACACTAACCACCAGGAGGAAAATATTTATTCAGTCTCTGGGTGGCCTTCTCCGTGGCACTTCAAATCAATCTTCCTATATGTTCCTTTAGTTTCCTTGTTTAGTTCACTGGATGTTTATTGGCCCTTTTCCTCAGTCTGCATGTATTTTTTTGTATCACTCTAAACATTGAAATATAAGAGAACCTTATTAAAAACATTCATTTATGTTTTAAGATGTTTTTCAATACAGACTTGGAGTGCTGTTGCCTATTTAAATTCACATTTGGCAAAATGCATTGAAACATACCACAAAGGTTGTCAGTCCATCACAGAGCACGCACAAATACAATCAAGTACAATGTATCCCTTTGAATTGTGGAAAACTAGTACTCCCAAAAAAAACATAACCTATAAAACAATAAGACATGGGACACAGGGAAAACTTACAAGCTGCAAAACAGAAAGGACCCAGGCATCGCTTCCTGGAACATTTCAAGGACATTCTTACTGTAAGACAAAAATGCTACCTACTGCACTACTTTGCAACCCTCGATTAAACAATAGACACACATAGTATACATTTATTCATTCATTCATTGTATCCCACTTTATCCTCTATTAGGGTCGCGGTGGGGTTCCCCATGCCTATCCAGGGGAGAACGTTTCGGGTGCTGGGCAGATAGACCCAGGACAGGGCGCCAATCCATCGCTGGGCAAACACTCACTCACAAACACACTCTAAGTCACTCTCGATTGACTTGATCCATGTTTTTGGACTGTGGGAGGAAACCGGAGAACCCGGAGGAAACCCACGCGGACACAGGGAGAACATGGAAACTCCACCCAGATGGGGATTCGAACCTGGAATCCCTAGCGCTGAGAGGCGAACGTGCTAACCACTAAGTCACGGTGCCGCCTAGTATAGATTTATTTCTTGCTAAATCTGTAGATGTGATTAATTATGTTTAGCTTTTATATCTGGTCTGGTTTAACACTATTTTAGACATTTTAAGATATTTTCAGATATTTTAAAAATATTTAAAATAAAAAGTGGTTTAATAATTTAAGTTCTCCAATTTACCTATTGGTATGGTTGGAAAGCTAGCGATCACAGAGACTCCACACAGTCTACCCCACATTGAAATTTTACACAGGATATTCTTGCTGTGAGGCAGAAGCACTAACCAATTTCTCCAGGTGGGCCCTAATAAACTGGAAATGGTATATCTGGTATATCATAAATTCTATGATCTACACATTTGAATTACATAGAGAATACTGAATCACAGCACAGTTTAGAAATCATGAGATATGGGCAATTTATTGTGCCAATGTTGTATAATTTGAATCAAAGTCTTCTGATTGGAGTGGCACAGTGGTGTATTTGTTGATGCTCCCTTGTATTAGCAAGGATTAAGTGTTTGGGTTTGGCAGACAATATCTTTTTTGTGTTGCTTCGGCATGTCCTCCATGTGCCTACTTGTATTTCCATTAAGTGTTCTCTTACATTGATTTTACATAAATGCACAAAGTTTTGGGGACACAATTGATAAAATAAAATCACCTAGATTTGATAAATGCTTAACATCTACAAACTAGACCAACCAAGGCAGTTGACCGACTTAGAGGGTCCAATTCTTTAACCTATAAGTACAAATGCCTTCCCTTTATTGCAGAATTCTTTTATATGTAAAACTCCAGCTGGGCTAGCATCTACTGCGGTAGACAGCCTAAATGCGTTTAATGGGAGGGGATCACCCTGCTGGTGACGTAGATGTTCTCATTGCAGTCCTTGCAGAGGTCGTTCTCTCTTTCACTCACATAATCCCTGTCCCCAAACAGCACCCTAAGCACTACTGTCATTGTCACAGTGCACAAGAATTTTGTTATTACATAACATTCTCTACTGTGAGTGAATTCACATTGAATGATCAGGACTGGAGATTGTAAAAATATTGATTCAAATGGCTAATTATTCCCTTTACATTTTACACACTACATCTGTTTTTCACAGATGTTTGTTGTGGTTTTTAATGTAGTTTTCGGCTAAGCAACTAAAGCATCCATATTAGCCACTCAAGTCTGTTATGTAATGTTCTTTAGGTTTTCTCAATTTTATGTTTTTCTTTTGTCCTGAAAATGCAGTATAATTTAGGGCCATTACAGATTTAGGTGTGTGCCTTTTAAAACTTCATGCAAAAGATTAATTTGCAGCAGATTTACTACAGCTGAGTTTTAAACACACTACAACAACGGTTAATGCAAAAAGGATTGATTTGGCCACAAGTGCTATAGGGAACTGAGTTATTTTTTTCAGTACATTTTTACTTTTAAAAATCTTGAATGAACAACTTGTTTTTACGTTGGTAGCAGTTTGTTACTGTGTATTGCTGTGGCATAATTGGATCACACACAGCTGTGCTGCTGGAATTTTACTTTTTTACTGTGTACTCTATTAGTCCAATCTAAGTTATAACTCCACCTTGTGGCCAACTTGTTACTGCACAGTTTGGGTTAATCATTCTCAGATCCTTTTATGCTGCTGCTTATCCACTCATACCAGCTCAACACCACCACAACAGTTTTACTTCAATGCTGAAAAAAATTAATCAGTCAGATACCTGTCCTGTAGGCATTCTGATCACTGGACAACAAAGTAAGAGAGAATAACAAAGTATGCAGTGGATCAGATGGACTACATTTCTGATTGTACTGAGTGTAGAAAGTATGTTTGTATGTTAAGTGAAATAGAAATGAGTGAAGAAGTGTGCATGAAAAAAAAAAGTTTTCTTAAATATGACTCTATAATATCTGTTTTTGCTGAGTAAAACCTTTTGGAAATAATAAGTTTGTTAAAGAATTGAGAATGTTAAAAAAATTGTAGGGCGGCACGGTGGCTTAGTGGTTAGCACGTTCGCCTCTCAGCGCTAGGGATTCCCGGTTCGAATCCCCATCTGGGTGGAGTTTCCATGTTCTCCCCGTGTCTGCGTGGGTTTCCTCCGGGTTCTCCAGTTTCCTCCCACAGTCCAAAAACATGGATCAAGTCAATTGAGTTCTCCAAATTGCCCCATATAGAGTGTGTCTGTGTGAGTGAGTGTGTGCCCAGCAATGGATTGGCGCCCTGTCCTGGGTCTATCTGCCCAGCGCCCGAGACGTTCTCCTCTGGATGGGCATGGGGAACCCCACCGCGACCCTAATAGAGAATAAGCGGGAGATAATGAATGAATGAAAAAAAATTGTATTTTTAAATATGTAAAGTATGCATAGGCCAATGGTAAGTTAATGTGGAGAAAACAATGTAAAGGGTGTAAGTAAATTCACCCGTGTGAATGTGTTTATTCTATTGGTGCTTTACTGAGAATCACAAAACTGAATCTCACTGTAGTCTTTGACAATGCCCGTTTACTATTGCTATTACTATTTAACACCTTGTGTGTTTTCTTACTACTTCAGAGAGTGAGCGAGAAGGTAGGTGGTGCAGAAGGGACCAAACTGGACAATGACTTTATGGAAATGGAGAAGGTGAGTTTATTATGATGTCATAATTTTTAGCTTAGTTTGCTTCCATCCTGCTGCTGCTTTTATAAGTAAACTATAAAATATTTAAACAAAAAGCTAATGCATTTCACAGAAAAATCAGCCAGGCAGTGGTTACGAACAACTTTTGTTTTTGCACTTATACTTTCTTCAGGGCTGTAACAGTTATAACTGTTATAGCACAAGTAGATTCGTTTTTTTTAGTCCTCAATCATCAACTAATAGCAGGCAGACAAAAAAGTAATAGCTGTCAATGTTTTGAATAACATTTTGTCACTTAAATTAATATTTAAAAATATTTTTATGATCTGCTTATTTGTAGCGTGTCGATGTCACCAGCAGAGCAGTGCTTGATATCATGACCAAAACCACAGAATACCTGCAGCCCAATCCAGGTATAGTCTCTTTCCATGCAACTAATCAGATGATGATTACTATTTCAGGGTAAAAATAGCATATATATATATATATATATATATATATATATATATATATATATATATATATATATATATATATATATATATAGTATATTTATACTCAGGATATAATCTTGAGTTTGTGTCTGTGTCTTTTATATTTGTATGCATGTTAGCTACCCGTGCTAAGATGAGCATGATGAGCTCTATGTCAAAAATACGTGGCGGAGATAAAGGACCAGGTTACACACAGACTGAGGCCATACTAGGCGAAGCCATGCAGAAATTTGGCAGAGAGCTCGGAGAGGAATCAAACTTTGGTAATAGAATCCTGTGTTTTTGGTTTAAAATGTATTTTATGTTGGCTAGTGTTAATAGCAGTTCATATTGTGCTATCGTACCATTCATTCATTCATTCATTCATTATCTCCCACTTTATCCTATATTAGGGTCGCGGTGGTGTTCCCCATGCCCATCCAGGGGAGAATGTCTTGGGCGCTGTGCAGATAGAAACAGGACAGGGTGGCAATCCATCGCTGGGCACACACTCACTCACACACACACTCTATATGGGGCAATTTTTTTGAGAATTCAATTGACTTGATCCATGTTTTTGGACTTTGGGAGGAAACCGGAGAACCCGAAGGAAACCCACGCATGGAAACTACACCCAGATGGGGATTCGAACCGGGAATCCCTAGCGCTGAGAGACGAACATGCTAACCACTAAGCCACCGTGCTGCCTTATCGTACCATTCATCTTGCTTAAAAATCATGTTTTTTTTTTTTTTTATCTTTTTGCTCCTCTTACCTTATATGTTCACAACCTACTGTTGTCAATAATGTGTTTATCTGCTAAGCAGTTACCTCTTACACCTAGGAAAAGTACCTATTTCTATTTGCTGTAACTGGAAATTCCTGAAGATGGATAATTGTAAAAGGCTGATTAAAATAAAAAAAACTTTTTATGGTTATATTTGAAAGTATGAGGAACGATGAGTGACAATGGTTGGTCCAGACCTGAACATTTTGAAATGTGTTTGCAAAATGTTTACTGTGATAACATCAGTTTTGTGCATTGAACATTTAATAAAGGGTAAAAATGGACCGAATATGAAGTCAAGCCTTTATTTTGCTGAAATGTGATAGAACTATTTTTGAAGAATTTTAATTTTAGCACATCATGCAGGGTAAAAAGAATAAATAGCAATAATTTTGCATAATTTATTTATTTATACTGTAATTATGACATTTATGTCATGACAGCATTTTTTTGTTACTTTAATTGTAAACAACGGAATGCTGCTTAAAAGTATATAGTGCTCCCAGACCTCCCTAATGGCTAGTAACTTTTTAAAATAATGTAACTAACACAACTAACCGTAAAAAAGCATAAAATGCAACTATGAAAAGGGAGATAAGAGGGACTTATACCCATGTATGGAAAAATATATATAGTAAAGAATGTGTATGTGTATAATGTGTGATGTATGTGTATGGAACAGGACTGGCTTTAATTGATGCAGGAGAAACAATGAGAGACTTGGGAGAGGTGAAGGATGCATTAGATATGGAGGTGAAGCAGAATTTTATAGACCCTTTACAGAACCTGCATGATAAAGACTTGAGGGAGATCCAGGTATGTCTTTTACCAGCTTATGCAAAACCACTTGTTACCATAGAAACAAAAATTTGAATATTCACAAAAGTATTGGGACAAATCTCTTAAATATTGAATTTATGGTTAATTTATTCTGAAATGTATGTGCAAATGAAGTTTTTAATTGTATAAATACCATGTGAATAATTGCTCAAATATTAAGTCAGTATATTATGCTTTGTATAAAGTTAGCACTGCTGAAGTTTATGTTGATGGCTTTTTTGTTGTTTGTAGAAGCTTTTAGATTTTATACAGTATCAGATGCCAAATAATAGGTTTACTGGCAGATCTGATTAAAAATTACACACATTATATTATTAGTGTGGTATTATTTTAATTAATATGTGGTATGCCTCTGGTCCAGCACCACCTGAAGAAGATGGAGGGGCGTCGTCTGGATTTTGACTATAAAAAAAAAAGACAGGGAAAAGTGACTGAAGATGAAATCAAACAGGCACTGGAGAAGTTTGATGAGTCAAAAGATGTTGCTGAACAGAGCATGTTCAATTTACTGGAGAGTGATGTAAGCTTTGTGTGTTTGTGTGTTCATAACAGTACTAATTATTATGGGCATCATACAAAATAATGATAAAGAATATAATGTGCATTAGCATGCAAAGATTTGAGCACCTGTAGTCTGATTTCAAAATAGACTAAATAAATTTTCTTTTTAACATTTTAAGCAACAATATATATATATATATAATAGTTTTTCATGAAAAAAAAATGCTTATACATAGAACCATATAACTGATTGAGCAAATAGATTTGAGCTCAGATAACTTAACAAGTGTCTCTGACCCTAATTAAAGCTTTAGCTTGTTCATTAATCATTATTATGTGTGTGTGTGTGTGCGTGTGCATGCAGGTAGAGCAGGTGAGTCAGCTGGCTGCTTTGGTGCAGGCACAAGTGAATTATCACAGACAAGCAGCAGAAATCCTGCAGCAGCTTTCCTCTAAGGTTGATGAAAGGTTTGTACACAAGCTGAATTATTCATAATTATAAAAAAGAATGCATACTTATGAGGAAAAGTTATATTATTTTTCTGCCACATAATACTTGAGGGATTAAATACCATTGCTGTGTGTCAGAACCTGACAATAAGCAAAACTAGAAATATACTAGAAATTGTAAGCTGAAAATGAAGATTTAATGCTTGAATGTTTGAAATTTGTTTCTTTTTTCAAATTTTCATTTGTTTTCAATTTATATGCATTAGTACTCCTATAGCCTTTATGGTACAAAGATATTGTCTCTGCTCACTCCTAATATCTGATTCAAACAAGAACTATTAAGCATATTTTCAGAAGCCTTAATCAAACTGTAATGATTTCTTTTGCAATGGCAGATAATTGTGTATGAAGAAACTTGTTAGCAATAACATCTTTGGGAGTGCTGGAACATGGGAACTGAGTATAACTAAACTGGCAAGACTGAAAGATCTGAAAAGAATAGTAACTCTAGAAACATACAGCAATTATAACATGCTGATGTTTAGGGTGATTTTATGCATGCATTAAAAATATCAAGATAAAAGCTTTATAGGAGAAGCTATACTACACTGTATGTATATGCAAGACAGTAAATGTCTATGTG
Source organism: Corydoras maculifer (assembly GCA_019802435.1). Lineage (NCBI taxonomy): Eukaryota > Metazoa > Chordata > Actinopteri > Siluriformes > Callichthyidae > Corydoras > Corydoras maculifer. The sequence goes on along the minus strand of JAFMOD010000469.1, from coordinate 923,833 downwards.
CCCATAAATTTTATTTTGGTCTAGATGGCTTCTCGTTACCATTTAAGCGAGTTGAATGAAATGGGATTTACTTTACAGGATAAGAGACGCTTCAAATAAGCCGAGGAAGGAGTATACCCCTAAACCTCGCACCGCTCTGGAGTTCACACCCACTGAGAGTCACAACGGGGGTATAGGAAACAGCCGAATCAACTCTCGTTCACCAGGTTTTAATACTTTTTTTATTATCTATATTTACAATTATTATAGAGGATCACCTGTTTTGTTTGAAAGTCTCTGTGATTTTTTCCATTATTATTTATTTTATTATTTAACATTTTGTAATCATGGGCGGCACGATGGCTTAGTTCGCCACATTCGCCTCTCAGCACTACGGATTCCCGGTTCGAATCCCCATCTGGGTGGAGTTTCCATGTTCTCCCCGTGTCCACGTGGGTTTCATCCGGGTTCTCCAGTTTTCTCCCACAGTCCAAAAACATGGATCAAGTCAATTGAGTTCTCCAAATTGCCCCATATAGAGTGTGCATGTCTGTATGAGTGAGTGTGTGCGTGGCCAGCGATAGATTGGCGCCCTGTCCTGGGTGTATCTGCCCAGCGCCCGAATGGATGGGCATGGGGAACCCCCCCGCGACCCTAATATAGGATAAAGCGGAAGATAATGGATGGATGAAATTGCTATTTTCAAATAAGTCTCCATTAATAAGTCCCTTTCCTAGATAAGCCCAGTATAGGACCTGGGTGTGGGTGGTCTTAATCCTAAGTGCTAGCAATATGTCACATCTTGTGAAGCAGCAGACTATTGAAGAGAATAGTTTTGGTTTAATACTTTTTGCTCTCAGTCATATTTGTCAGTTATGCCATATGCAAATTATTGTAAACAATATCAACAGAAAGCGGCACGATGGCTTAGTGGTTAGCACGTTCGCCTCTCAGCGCTAGGGATTCCCGGTTCGAATCCCCATCTGGGTGGAGTTTCCATGTTCTCCCCGTGTCTGCGTGGGTTTCCTCCGGGTTCTCCGGTTTCCTCCCACAGTCCAAAAACATGGATCAAGTTAATTGAATTCTCAAAAAATTGCCCCCTATAGAGTGTGTCTGTGTGAGTGAGTGTGTGCCCAGCGATGG
>JAFMOD010000469.1:892904-917057 GCA_019802435.1 Corydoras maculifer | reverse complement strand
CAGGGGAGAACGTCTCGGGCGCTGGGCAGATAGACCCAGGACAGGGCGCCAATCCATCGCTGGGCACACACTCACTCACACAGACACACTCTATAGGGGGCAATTTTTTGAGAATTCAATTAACTTGATCCATGTTTTTGGACTGTGGGAGGAAACCGGAGAACCCGGAGGAAACCCACGCAGACACGGGGAGAACATGGAAACTCCACCCAGATGGGGATTCGAACCGGGAATCCCTAACGCTGAGAGGCGAACGTGCTAACCACTAAGCCACCGTGCCGCCCAGAAATAAAATATCGAATTAAATTAATTCAGATCAGAGGTTAAAAGCAATCCGAAACAGATGGGTTTTAAGAAGTGATTTAAAAGTAGACAGGTCGGAGGTGTCATGCAATGTTTTAAGGAGAGCGTTCCACAGTGAGTGGGCAGCAACAGAAAAGGCTCTATCACCCCAGGTTCGATGCTTGGTTCTGATGCTAAGTCACAGAAGATTAGCATCAGAAGACCGCAGGGTTCATGCTGGAGCGTGAAGATGCAAGAGGTCAGTGAGATATGAGGGGGTCTGATTATGAAGAGTCTTGTGAGTGATTAAGATAATTTTCTACTTTTTTTTAAATACTTTTTTAATGTCAGGTAACGAGTGATACCATGTGACTTGGAATGCTTGCACATCTTTCTCGATTTTTGTTTTGATTGTGCTTAATTTACCACAACATTTTATTAACATTTTATTAGCTCTAATGTGTTTCGGGGTGGTTTCCTTATCATTTTCCCTTCCTCTTGGTTTGAATTCCTTCTGTCATCTTTATTACTTCTGAGTTTGTTTCCTATATTTTTGCTTTTTCTTAGGCTTTTTCTTGGTTTGTTTTCTCTAAACATGTCAGCTTCATCATTATTTTTTACTCTGTGCCCCTGTGCTCAGTTCACCTAAACACTTGTACAAGCGTTTATGGGAAAAAAAGTAAAATTCTTTACCTTTGCTGCTATTGTACTTTACTGCTTTTGTGTAACGTCCATTGATTTAACATCATAAAGAAGCTCTGACATTCAATGAAAGCTCAACGTAGCATTGTAACATTTTGTTTACAATACTCACAATTTTATTAAGAATTTAAAGGATTGCACACAATACAAGCAGAAGCAGTTAACATTCAATCATGAAAAGTGAGAACTTGCCTTAAGTTAATTCATTCATTCATTCATTATCTTCCACATTATCCTATATTAGGGTCACGTTGGGGTTCCCCATGCCTATCCAGGGGAGAACGTTTCGGGCGCTGGGCAGATACACCCAGGACAGGGCGCCAATCTATCGCTGGGCACACACTCACTCACACAGACATGCACGCATACACACTCTATATGGGGCAATTTGGAGAACTCAATTGACTTGTTCCATGTTTTTGGACTGTGGGAGGAAACCGGAGAACCCCGAGGAAACCCACGCAGACACGGGGAGAACATGGAAACTCCACCCAGATTGGGATTCGAACCGGGAATCCCTAGTGCTGAGAGGCGAACGTGCTAACCACTATTGCCTTAAGTTCAAAATTATGATTGCTTAAAACTTCTTGTCTAAATTTATTTTATTTTATTATTTTTATTTTCTGAAAATATTTACTGTACAACATATAATTAACCCTAAACTAAGCATGAATATCATTCATATCATACCATTGACTGCACTGTTTAGCCAAGAATTTAGATAGGATTTAGATAGCATGATAGATGAAAGCAAAAAAAAAAAAAAAAGCTGGCAACGTAAACATTAAAGTAAGTTTACTTTAATTGTTGTTAAGAGATAAAAAAAAACGAAAAAATATCTTGAGCACTTCCTTTTTGATGCACCAGGTGCCGCCAAAATAATGGTTGTAATAAAGGAAGAACACAAAGTGTAAATGTATCTAAATGAACACAAAGTACACAAAGGAATCTATTATTACTGCTGCTATATACACCACCCACTTTATTAGGTACACGTACTTTCTAAACCATTAAAAAAATCATTCAGTTACACTTAAAATTAAAATGTTACAATTACACACTGTATTTGATCAGTTTTTTTTTGTTCCATTTTGAGTGCATAAATGTATATTATTTGTTTATGAAGTAAATTGTAAAGTAAAGTGTTATGAAGTTAAAAGTTCCACAAAGTAAACACAGTGTTCTAAAATAAGTATATGGCATAAATGTTTTTACATTTTGAGAGAGAATTGATTTTTACGAGATTCTGTGTTAATTATAAGTTTAAAAGTATTCTGTGGACTGCAAAACTTAGTTGTCCTGTGGACAGATTTCCTGAACAGTGGATTTTTCGACCTGTCAGTTTGAGTGGACAGCCAGGTCTTGGTAGGTTTTTCCATTGAACAGTGCTGCTTGGGATGCTCAAAGCTTGTGATATATTTTTATGACAAAACCCTGCATTAAACAGATTTATCTCAGTTATATCTGACCTGTCTGGTGAGTTTCTTGGTCTCCATGATGTTTCTTCACTAGTGTTCACTAACAAACCACTGAAGCCTTCACAGAACAGGTGGATTTATAATGAGAATAAAACACACAGCTGGACTCGATTAAATGACTTCTGAAGGCAAATGTAGGCATTTGGATTTATTTATGGTATCGAAGTGAAGTGGCTGAAGACTTTTGCGTGCAACGATTGTCAGATTTTTTATTTAATTAAATTTTTTTAATTTGTAAAATAGTGTGCTACTTTGTGTTGGTCTATCACTTCAAGTGGTATGAATACTTTTGCAGGTTACTAATGTACATTTTTGTTTTAAAAGACCACAACAAAATAAATATGTACAGGTCTGAAAGCAAAATAACATTCAGTGTCGTAAAGTTCTTAATTGCAAGACAACCTTTTATATGCTTCACAGAATGTCCTAAGCATTGTGGCCAAACAAACAAATCCCTTCATTGCAGATGTTTACCCTAAAAAGACCCGCGGCAGAAGAAACTGTATCTATGTAAACTAAGCGTGGTGCATGGACTCTGTTGTGGTGGGAACCCACTGCTCTTCGAACCTGGAGTTCCTCATCATTAAATGCAGTCTATTCTATCTGCCCCGTGAGTTTAGCTGTATCCCCGGCGTCATTATTGATTCGGATCTCTCCTTTACAAAGCACATTGCCAATATTACTAGAATTGCATTTTTTCACCTTCGTAACATTTCAAAGCTACTAAATATCCTCTCCCTCTAAGATGCAGAAAAACTAATTCATGCTTTTATTACCTCAAGGTTAGATTATTGTGATTCACTTCGAACAAGATGTTCTAATAAATCATTAAATAAATTACAACTTGTTCAAAATGCTGCAGATAAAGTTTTAACTAAAACCAGAAAGTTTGATCATATCAGTCCTGTGTTATCAAACTTGCACTGGCTACCAGTTAAGTTTCATATTGAGTACAAAATTTTATGATAACATAAAATTCTACATAATCAGGCTCCACAGTATCTGATTGAGCTGTTCAATCGTATAAGCCAGCATGCGATCTAAAGGTGCTGGTTTACTCTTAGCTCCCAGAATAAATAAAATTACTGCTGGTGGAAGAGCATTCTCCCATAAAGGCTCCTCAACTTTGGAATAGCCTTTCAGTTACTCTTCGTGATTCTGAATCACTATTAATCTTAAAGAATAAATGAATTTATTTAATCTTGCGTTTAATTAATCCCCTGTAGATAAAGATGTAGATCTCAGGCTTGGCTGTGTTGGGGTGGTAATCTGCGATCAGTGTGTGTTGGCGTTTCACCTTTTCACCCACCTCATCATTAATGGGGGGTGTGGCGCTGAAATGATGCTGTTCCGGGGAGCCATCTCAACTATGTAGAGTCTGCAGTATCTGCCTCTTTTAAGAATAAATTAATTTATTTAAACTTGCGTTTAATTAATCCCCTGTAGATAAAGATGTAGATCTCAGGCTTGGCTGTGTTGGGGTGGTAATCTGCGATCAGTGTGTGTTGGCGTTTCACCTCTTCACCCACCTCATCATTAATGGGGGTGTGGCGCTGAAATGATGCTGTTCCAGGGAGCCATCTCAACTATGTAGAGTCTGCAGTATCTGCCTCTTTTAGTTATGCTGCTCCAGTCAGTGATGCCGGAGTCACATGCTGCACTGTGTCAATCAATTACTTAATAATTAAATGCTGTGCTTTATTATTAGCTCTATCTGCCTTCCTTTGTCTGTTTCGTTTGAGGAAACGACCGGCTTCCTGGAGGTGTGATCAGACCTTCATCCATGGCTCTGCCGACGAATACTGGATAGAACCTGAATATTGATTGGACTGTTGGTCCTGCGGGGACCCCTTGGTGAACTCATATATAGTTTCCAGTTGACAGAGTTTTTCCATTTGTTAAATATCTGTGCATTGCTGTCCTGCACTGTTGTTACTACCTGGCCGTTTGGGGAGGATGGGTCCCCCGCTGGGTCTTGGTCCTCCCAAGGTTTCTTCCTTCCTTCCTTTCTTCAGCATAACCGGGAGATTTTTTTTGCCACTATCGCTTTGGCTTGCTCTTTGGGGGTTTAAAGGTTTTTTATTCTGTAAAGCTGCTTTGTGACGACATACTGTTGTAAAAACTCTATATAAATAAATTACTTGAACTTGAACTTATTGTTGCTGCTGTAGTCTATGTGCCTCCTGATGCTAATGCTAACTTGGCCATTAAGGAACTTTGTGCTACTATCAACAAACTGCAAACAACACACCCAGATGGAGCTTTTATTGTAGCAGGGGACTTTAACCACAATGAGATAAAATCTGGATTACCAATTTTTTTTAGAATGTCTCCTGCACCACAAGGGAACAAAAACCTTTAGATAAAGCCATGCCCCTCCCCCACCTTAGCCTCTCTAATCATCTTTCATTGTTTCTACTTCCCAAATACACTCCAGTCATCCAGAGGATCAAGCCTACAACCAGAAATGTAAAGATGAGGCCGACTCCTACCTTCAGCACCAATTCCAGCACACCGACTGGAGTGAGTATGCTGCCCTGGCCACCACAGTCTCACACATCCACCTGGACACCTACACAAACTCTGTCCTGTAACACATCAACAGCTGTGTGGACAGAGTGACATCACACTCTTCGACCAGGGTAACAAGGTGACATGTTTAAAAAAACGATCCTTCACCAGGGCAGCACGGTGGCTTTCTGGGTTCTACGGTTTCCTCCCACAGTCCAAAAACATGGATCAAGGTCAATTGAGTTCTCCAAATTACCCCATATAGATTGTGTCTGTGTGTATGAGTGTGTGCCCAGCGGCCCCCTGTCCTGGGTGTATCTGCCCAGCACCCAAAACTTTCTACTCTGGATGGGCATGGGGAACCCCCGCGACCCTAATAGAGGATAAAGATAATGGATTGATCCTTCACCAGACAACAATTCACTGGTGCTTTCCACTTTGGATGTCATCCACATGCTGAGCAGGGTGAACGGACGGAAAGCAGCTGGGCCTGATGGTGTACCCTGCCGGGTGCTGAGGAACTCTCGGGTGTCTTTGCACACATCTTTAATGTCTCACTGGCTCAGGCAGCTGTCTCATCAATTTTCAAGTCTGCCCCAATCGTGCCCATGCCAAGGCACTCAACTGCTTCAGCACTCAATGAATTCCAACCTGTTGCACTTACCTTAATTATCTCCAACTGTTTTGAAAGACTAGTTCTCCCTCACTTGAAGTAATGCATGCCTAGATACACCGAGGACGCTATTTCCACAGCGCTACACACTGCACTGACTGGACTTACATCACTTAAGGAGCTGTGCTGACTATGACCACCCAAAATTGCAGGGACATTGCCTGCTCAAACAGTGCTTAAATGAATGACAGTCAACATTCTCAAAAAATGTAAAAAATAAAAATAAAAATAAAAATAAAAAAATGGGTGCGCTGAGCCCTAAGCCTTGTTAAAAACTTACTGGTGTAACGAATTATAGGTGCATCTGAGCCATTATTTGTGTCAGCACCTTGCAAACCAAAGTAAAAAAAATGCTTACTGCATAGCTAAAGATAAAAAAAAAAAACGCTAGCCACATTATAGTAATAATCATATATAATCAAATAACATAAAACAAAGGTAACATAATGAAACCTATATTAGCCATGTTAATCTAAGTCAGCCAGCAGGGGACAGTGACACCATGGTGATTGAAGCTTGTAATTAACAGAATGTATGAAGGAAAATTAACCATGTAATCGTTAAATTCATAAATTAATTAATGAAATTTAATAAAACAACTACTGGTCCTTTATACACTAGCTTCTTTTTTGAGACTGGAATGACTGAAGAAAGGCCCAAATAGCTTCATTGTCCAAACTTTTTCTGTTTAAGTACTAGTGTATTTTACTTAGTAATTAATCTCTGCCCAAATACTAAAATACAGTGTGTGTGTGTGTGTTTCCTGTTCTAACATGACTATTCATTAGTGTTCTAGTGACTGCAGAAGAAAAGAAAAAGGCAAACAATTGAGACACTTATCTTGCAAAAAAAATAAATAGGTAAGATTAACTGCTGATGAGTTTCACCTTTTTCATTCACAGTATAATCCAAACTTATACACGCCAATCAGCACTATTATGAAATAAAGATGGGGAACAAATCTCTTAAATCATTTCTCTGTGGTCCTTTAATTAATTTGTTACACAGAATTTGTTCTGTTATATTATATTTGAATTAAAAAAGCATTCTTAAAGCGCCAACTTCTTGTCTATACTGAACCACTGATTCATTTGAAGAGATGATTAAAAATTTAATACTTATCATTGTAGATAGAATTGTTTTGTTTGAGCTAATTAGTTTCAGTATTTAGCATTGTAAAAGGAAAATTGACAAGAGAGTTTAATTTTAATTTTGTATTCAGTACCATGAATGAACTGGTATTGTACTAGTCATATATGAATGGCCTAATAACGCTGGTGTACCTGTGCTACTGTAGATTGACTGTAATAACACACTTCATGTATAAATCAGTCAACACACAGCCCTAAAACATGCTTTTTAAAGTAAGAAACCTGTTACTCCGGAAAGCTCTGCCAAGCATAGATGAACACACACACTCACACCAGCATGCCCAAGCACACACACAGACATACAAACAAACAGGTTGGAATGAAAGTATGTAATGAAGCTTCATCACTCATCACTAAAGTAAATGTGAAAGGGGGAGTTTTTCCAGTGTAAAGAACAATAAAGATGATTAATGTTACATGTTGTAGTGATGATTTGCAACCTCATTTGTTTTTTTATATCCTTATATTTAAGTTATACAGTATACAACAAATTATTAACATACTAATGTGTTAATGTAATGTCAATTACTTAATGTACTTCAGATCTGTTAGAGGAACTGTGCTCAAACCATAACATTTACTTTTAGCAAAAGGCTTTTTTCAGGCCATCACGGTTATATAAATACATTCGGTCATGGGAGCCTGCATTAAAGCTTTGATTGATGAGGGTGAGTCTGTAGAAGAGTCAACCTTTCACCTGTCAATCAAGCCTTGATCCCGCCCAGGTGCTAAAATACCAACTGTACACAATGTCAGTGAGCCGTGTCCCACACGCCTAAAATACACACACGCACACACAAACACATCTATAGTACAACCACACCCATCTATACATTTAGTTTAACACACCACAACCACAATGGCATACTGTAAATACACAAATATCTAATTTACATTTTTATTGCAATAATATTTATGATTCTGTATTCCTGTTGGAGGAGCCTGTTGTGTGCTTAGGTGAATACACATGTTCAATACATATGTACTGTACTGTACTGTACTGTATATATGAAATTTAGTTATTGTTGGTTAGGGGTTAAAAAAATATGTATATAATGAAAACACACATGTAGTTTCTGGAGGAATCCTATGTTGAAATGTGGAGAACATGTAAACCACACAGAAAAAAAACAAAACCTTCTTTCAGTAAAGCAGTCACAACAATGTTACCCAAGTGTAATTATGATGTCCTAAAATGAAAACTATTATTAAAATATATATATTTTATGATAACTATAAACTAAAGTGTCTAGACATACTCATAAATCATTTACATACACCCTAAAATACAAAAAAGTGATTTGTTAAATTACTTAAAAACAGAAAACAAAGGAAATATTTTTTGTTTAGCTGACAAATCTAAATTTATAAACTAGTGCCTGGAACATGCCATTAAAAGAGAAAATGTTTTTAATTTAATAAATGTAACTGAATTAGGGTATGTAAATGAAGATATGATTATAAAATAATTAGAGTTATAATATTTTCTTAGAATGTATATTATTATTATTTATCCATCCATCCATCCATTATCTTCCGCTTTATCCTCTATTAGGGTCGTGGGGGAGAACGTTTCGGGCGCTGGGCAGATACACCCAGGACAGGGCACCAATCTATCGCTGGGCACATACTCACACACAGACACACTCTATAAGGGGTAATTTGGAGAATTCAATTAACTTGATCCATGTTTTTGGACTGTGGGAGGAAACCGGAGAACATGGAGGAAACCCTCACGGACACAGGGAGAACATGGAACCTCCCCCAGATTGGGATTTACACTGGAAATCCTCAGCACAGAGAGGTGAATGTGCTAACCGCTAAGCCACCATGCCACTCTTATTATTATTTATCTGAGGTAGATTGATGGGACTGAGCCCTGTTGAGCAAATTAAAAATGAGACAATACAATCACAATAAATATGCTGGATATTTTGGCATTAACATTGCCAGACTGAGGTGTGCAAAGTTGTGCTACTAATAAAACCTAAGCGACTAACAGAGTAGAGAAAACACAGTAAAACAGTCAGTAAAATTTGCTGTAATCAGTACAATTTGTGCAAAACGGGCTAATCAGGCAAAAGGTCAGAACAGGAAAGACATCAAACACAGGTAGCATAGCATACAAAGAAGCAATGTTCATGGCAAATGTGGTGGAGGGGTGACAACCTAAACAGAGCAACAAGGCTGAGCAATGTCCTCAGGAGAGGACAGAGGATGAGCAAGGTCCCTAGGAGAGCACAGATGCTGAGTTGGGTCCCCAGGCAAGCAGAAAGGCTGAGCAAGGTCACCAGTTGAGCACAGTTTCTGAGCTACATCCTCAGCTAAGCAGGGAAAGGCCTGGACATCTTTGGTTAAAGGAAATGTCTGAGAAGAGGGTAGGAATTTAATGTTCATTTTTAGGGTGGGAAAATGGGGCTGATAAATATTCCTGTAGACACAGCTTAATTGTATTATTCAGAAATGCAGAGACAGGAAGTTTTAAATGAAGACTTATTTTATTGTACAAAACACAGTAAAGCATTCAGTTAAACTTACTGCATACAAATAGTAGATTTTGTGTGAAAGGGGAAGTCAGAAGTCAGACAGAAGGTCAGAACTAAGAGGACAATAAACACAGGAGGACCACTTGGTATTCATGCACATGGACAAAACAATAGGTTGACCCGAACATGGCATATTTTAAACAGGCCAGAGCCTGAAAATTTAATAATACCAACATCAACATTCACTGACTACATTTATTTTGATGGTATTTAGTTTTAGGAATTAATATGTAACCAGTGTCTTACATCCAAAATGTGTATTTAATGAAAATAGGATGGAACTATAACTTTATGGCACTTTGTAAGTAACTGATATAATACATGTCTTATTTATATACCCAAACTGTACATTACTCTACATTGTTAAAGCTGCTGGCCGCTAAAGAAGAATGAGTCCTGACAGTTGGATCATGCTAAATCAGAAAAATGCTTTCCCTTAATTGCTGCTGTAATGTTGGAAGGACATATATTTTGGCAAGTGTTGGTAAATGCCTTTAATTCAAAATAGCTCTATTCCAAGTTTAATACAAATGTAAAAAATTTAAGTAATTTGATTATATAATAATGGTGACACTAACCCAGTGGTTGCCCCACGTCCTGGTTTTGATTCCTAGGCATGACAGACAAGTTTTTTTTCTGTTTAAAATTTGCATCTTCTTCATGTCTGTGTCAGTTTCCTCCGAGAGCTCATATTCTTTAAATCTTTACCTGAAATGGTGCATTGTAGTTTGGTTTTGTAGTTTTGATTAGTTTTCTCAGCATATATATTTCACTCAATTAAGTTTTTTTCCCTTATTCTTGTATTTCAAAACTATTTACTCAGAATGTAAATTATAAATAACATTTTTGCTTATAGTAGATACCAATGCAAAAATAATGTACCATATGAATAATGACAACAGGGAAACAAAAATACTAAAAATAAAATGCAAAGTATTCATTTCTTTATAGGATGACAAGTGCCATTTTATAGCAGTTAATTACATAATCTGTGTCGTTAGCCTAATGTGATTCTAAAACTAACTAATATATATCCAGACAAAATCTTTTTCCTTAAATGCAGTATCAGAAGCCAAAGCTACAATACAAAGGTTTTGGATTGGCAGTAAGATATTATGGGTGTCCGACACAATCATGGACACCATTAACACACCAGTAGATACACTAAGACATTTAAAATATGATGGATAGGGGATAAAAAGGAATAAATGTAAATGTCAGAAATAATTTACCAATTAGCCAGCATTAGTTCAGTTAACAAAAATATAGTTTTCATCTGTCACATTACAGACAGTGCTTTGATTTAACATTTTGTACCAGTTAACACCTTATTTATTATTTATACAAATTAACAGTATTAAAGCTCTTTCATTAAATCTTTATACCCTGTAAAAAAATCTTATCTTAAAAATAAGCATAATGTGACATTCACATTAAAATTATAATTTTTAAATGCTAATTTATTTACATTATTTATTACTTATAATAAATTAATTAATTAATTAAGTAATTTAATTTATATTACATGAATGCATTTAATGAAATAATTAACGCTTCAAACAGAAACCTTGGGTTACTTACACTGACCACAATGGCCTTTTGTGCCTCATGAGAATTAATTCTGTAGCCTATGCTGTTTTGCTTGCCAACTGCCATTACCACCAAATGTATTGGACCCAGGTATTTTAAATTGCAGTTTAAATACAGTATAAGTACTATGTAATTAGTAATTAGCGGTTGTAGTTGTCAGATAATCAAGCACACTTTATTTTTAACACAATAAAAAGCCATGTTGTTTTTATTTATTACACAAGCCACCACACAAAATGTATTTAGTCTGCCCTACCAGCGATAAAAGCCATGACATTCTTATTGTAATGCAAGTGCACCAGCCACTGCATTACAACAACTTAAAGAATATTCTAGGTATTGCAAGCTTAAATAAGACAAACCTTCTAACCATCTTTTTATTGAGCTAATTCTGCCAACAAGCACTACAAACATATTATCATGGCCTCAGATTCAACAGCAAATAAAAATAAAATAAAAATTAAATGTTCTTTGAATTTAAATTTATAATTAAAGTATGTTGTATGTAAGTATGAAAGTATGTTGTCGGAAAGCAAGAACTGTTTCACCTGGGTATACATGTGAATTAACACAGATACTTAATTCTCTTACATGTTATTATGTGCAAAGGCCAGAATATGTAAAAGTGATATACCACAAAGATGTTTAGCATCACAAATCGGAAGATGCATACACGCACCCATGCAGCCACGCATGCGCATACAATTTCAGTTACATGTTGATTGACAGCAAGTTCCCTAAGCTTAAAGCAAAATCTATTGTGTGTGTGTTTGTGTGCGTGTGCAAGTGTGTGTGTGTGAGAGAGAGAGAGAGAGAGAGAGAGGAAATAAGGAAAGATTTATTTAATTGGTCATATAGTATATATTGGCCAAAAATGGAATGCAGTTGGTCATCATTATTCTTTATTGTTACACACATTTTACATGACATGCATTTACAGAGCAAGTTTTGTTACAAACAGTAACACAATTAATCCAGTGGTGACATACCTTCACAATTTCACAACAATCACTGTTACCTATAGCAAATTCTATTGTTACAATATTACTGATGTGGTTAAACCTGTGTAAAGTCTACTCTAAATAGATTTTAACCTAGACTTATTAAAGCTGTGATTTATCACACAGTCCGCGCCACCTAATCTTTACCATCAAAATTTGTGTGAGCTAGTTTAAAAGAAAAAGAAAGAGAGCAAGTATTTTTTTAGAGTGACGTGTGTAAATTCTGCTGTTCCTCACCATCAATGTCAGCTAGAGTTGCACACACACTCCACGCAAATCAGTCCAGCAAGGCTCCATTTGTTGTGCAAATATTTTAGTACATTCAAACGAGCCCAAATATGCATGCATGCATGGGCAACATGTCACACACACACACACACACACACACACACACACAAACACACACACACACGGACAATAGATATTATTTGCATGTTTGGCAGGGCTGCCCTACCTACTCTATGTGGTTCATGGTTGTCATTTTCGCAGACATAAATCTTCAATTATGCACGAAGTCGGAATAGTTCCAGGGTGTGTATATAATACTCAGAGCATTTGTGTGTTTGCACTGGGAATGAGGGTGTGTTTAAGTGTAGACACTGTGCACTCACTACATTCTACAGGTTATTCAGGGCATCCCACCCACACACACTATTGTTCAGCTATTGCTTGGATACACACACACATGCACACATACACAGACACACAGATTAAAAGCAGCACTTCGGTTAGTCTTTAGTCACAATATTAGTCAAATGTAAGTCTTTTTCTTGACCAGTATGTACCACACATGCACCACACACACAATCAATCTTAACCACATGTAAAACAGCAGACGCAAGCAGCTGCTACCAACCTGAGTGCTAGATATTGCCTGCAGCATTCCTTCAATACAAATCCTAAATATTCACTTTATAATCCTGTACATTAACAGTGAATTGTGTTTTAACGGTCTGCTGTGCAGGTGTAGTGAGTCATGTGCTTAACTAAATTTAACTTCATATATCATATTATAGTATGCTGTATAATGTATAAAATACTACTTCAGGTTTTGTTAGCATTTAAATTTATATGCAGCATTATGCCATTTAATATAACATTTAGAGTAACATTGTAATATATTGTAATATGACCTCACTGAAAATGAAAGCTAAAAACAGCTGCTTAAAAATAAATAAATAAATAAATAAATAGTACAAAGCATTATGTTTCCATATGTTTAAATGCAGGAGAATTTACAAATGTGAGTATAAATAGCTGTGAAAATGTAGTTTTTAAACCAAATTTACAGATGTGAATATTACGAGCTGTGAAAATAGTCTATAAACTTTCTCAAAAATCACCTCAAAAAGTCATTAAGTCAAACAAAATAAACTAAAACTATTACACATTATTTTAACATATAAGTATGTTATTATACCTGAAATCAAAAACTCAAGTTCAAGCATATGCCAAACATAAATGCACAGTGTAATAATTGTAATATGTGGTTTATTTATAGATACAACATATTAAAAAAAAAAAAAAAACATTTTTTCTACACAAATTTTAGTGAATAGACTCAAATGTATTATATGTTCTAGTAAGGTAATCTTGCAAAAGGCCTTTCTATAAGAATACATATAATAATTGCTGCAAAAAGTGTTAATTCCAAGCTTAAATAAGTATGATAAGCAAGTATACACACACACACATACACACACACTCAGAATGAACGCACAACATAAAACATATTTGTCTATGTGTGTGTGTGTAGACATGCCCATCGTACTTATTTAAGCTTGAAATAATTGAAAAAATACCACCAGTTGCCAATTTTACTGTGCTAATTATTATTATTTAAAGATTATTAAAAATAGAAATAATTTTGGGCTTAGAACACGTCAAAGATCTCGGACACGTTTGTCATTAGACAACTTACATGTGAGCGGGCAAACACACAAACTTATGTATGTAAACCTGTAATTTTCAACACAATTCTTGTAACAAAAGAATAGTAGAATGTCAGCAGTTTTGGGCGAGGCCTGAAAGGAGCTGATTGATTATTCCAACCAGTAGTGCAAAAATCTCTTAGGCGAAGCAGTGTTTACAGGAATTACTAAGTGCTGCATAACAAAGTTTGTCCAAATACTTGAAATTGCATTCTGATTTTTTAATCATTTGAGATATAGTATGTGGCTAACTTAGTACATTCAGCTTTATAATTTGCGTTAATGTTTTTTTATTATCCATATTTGAATTTTGTCTATTTTCTAGGGGTCATTCTTTATAGTATAAAAAAATCTAAATTAAACCATATTCTGTAAATCTCAATAAATTACTTATTTTTCTTGCAATGAAATTATTGGAAAAAATTCATTACTTGTTTACTAAACGCATTTTCTGTCCCATATATTTCATTTATTCGAGTATTTAATGTAAAAATGCGAAAAAGACCTGTAGTTCTGAGATGTTCATGACCGAAAAAAGACAAAACCAAAAAAATCCTTTTGCTTTTATATCATTAGTAATAAAGCCTTGTTGTTTGATATTACCTGCTATAGCGCATGTAAAAAGCACACAATGTGTCTGTGTGAGTGAGTGTGTCCCCAGCGATAGATTGGCGCCCTGTCCTGGGTCTATCTGCCCAGCGCCCGAGACGTTCTCCCCTGGATGGGCATGGGGAACCCCACCGCGACCCGCGATAGAGGATGAAGCGGGAGATAATAAATGAAAAAGTTTGTATTGTTCACCTGTGTCCAAATTTCCTTTAGCATTTTAGTTTTCGGAGGCACTGTGGCTTTGTGGTTAGCACGTTCGCCTCTCAGTTTCCTCCCACAGTCCAAAAACATGGATCAAGTCAATTGAGTTCTACAAATTGCCCCATATAGAGTGTTTATGCGTGCGTGTCTGTGTAAGTTAGTGTGGCCCAGTGATATATTGGCACCCTGTCCTGGGTGTATCTGCCCAGCGCCCGAAACGTTCTCCCCTGGATGGGCATGGGGAACCCCCACCGCGACCCTAATATAGGATAAAGCGGAAGATAATGAATGAATTCATTTTAGTTTTCTTACAGTCTGTTTGTTTGCACTGTGAGTGTGCTGGTGACCTGTCCTATGTGTCTTCTCTTGTCGTTCACACAGTAAGCATTAGGTGAAACCCCTGTGATTGAATATGTAGTTTAATAATTAAATTAATAAATACTGTATGTGCTGACAATATCTAAATAAAAAAATGTGTCAATTGCTAGAGGGGCTAACACATACAACTCAATAAAATCATGATCAGAGTAAATTATTGGCTGTAAAGTGATGATAAGAAAAAGATTAATAGAGCTTGGCGCTGGTATGCACCACCTGCATGTCTGTTATCAAGGGATTTGTATCTGTTCCATAACTGCCTCTGTAGGATTACCTGTGCTTAAAGCTGTGAGTCACCACAGGCCTCAGCCTGTACACTCACTCTCACACAAACACCCACACATGCATAAACACACACACAGACACTGCTTTTCATTTGTCAGAAGCTAGGATTTGCCATAACAGTAGAGTCTTTATGATTTTTCATGTAATGCTAATTTCCTGCTCTCCACAACACAAACTCACCGCCTTCAAACACAAACTATCCTTCTCTTTCTTCTCTTAAGTGGAGACATTGTGCTAGTACAGCTAATGAATGACCCTCAGGACACAATGAAAGCTGTCTAAAAACATGTTTTTATTAAGATCAAAGCTTCAGTCTGCACAAAAAAAAGCTTTCTTTGCAAATATCTATTATTAAAACTCAATGCAGGCTAGTTAGTTCAGATAGAACGCCGGATCACAACACAATGACAATGGTCATCGGTGTGATATATTTTACCTGCTAAGCATTTTTCATCTTTACCAGATACAGTAACATAAAAATGCTGTTCAAATTAAAATAGAATACAATAAAAAACAAAGCACATGTTCAAAGTCTCAAGTATTGCAGATCCAAAACCGCTGATTTGTATAAATGTTCTATAGTATAATTTGTACATTGATATTTTTGCAGCTAAGGTTTTCTCTCTGTGACTGTCCCCCACTATAGTCTTTTTTTTTCATTCTGTACTGACCAATCGCCAATCCCCTGATTACAGAAATATCTTTACATCAGTGTCACCACACGACCATGTTTCATATTATAATCAAAGTTTACATTTTATATATATGTGACTTCACTGATTATGTGAAATCTATTCTATATCTAATCTAATCTAATCTATATCTAGTTATTTCACTATGTGAAATCACTGATTATAATTTAATTTGATCCAAGTATAAAACAAGTTAACACATCCTGTACAAGAACCACATGTGCAGATTTAAATCCACTATTACTATATATTTATTGAACTTACTCATTTTTATTTTAAAAAATACATAAATTGTAAATGATATGTATATTATGTATATTGTATATGTATATTACATTAAATACAATTTTGTGTTTTCATTTTTTTTCCCATTTTGCAAATGATCTATTTTGTTTTTTTTAATGGTTCTGTAACAAGCTCTGACATAGCAAGGACTTTCAGTCTTACCACTCACTGGTTATATTGTATACGATTCCTGCTGCCAGATGAACCAGTTTATTTGCACTCTGTTCCGGCAAAGTCCAACCATACTGCCACATCACCAAGATGGCCCAGGCACCACCTCTTCGCGTGTTGTGTTGGTATAGTGTTTCAACAAATGAAACAACCACACGCTTACATACACATGGAGATCTCTGGTAACATGCCAGGGTTTTCAGAGGAATCTGCTTCCGGAGTTTTGACACTGGGTTAAACACACAAGGCAAATGGAAGCTATTTTATCAAGTAAAGCTTAGTCCACAGGGTACAAATATATACAAACATATATGAACATGAAACTACTATCAATGACTACATATTACAATTGTATATTTACATTGATTTATATTTCAATGGACTTAAAATCTTTTTTAGCAAAATATTTTTCAGTTACCGTTCAAGCACAAAAATGACGTATAGATTTCAACTTTTTGTCTTTTAAAATAGTAAAATGCCGGTGGTATAGTGTTATAATAATAAGTGTACAATCAACAGAAACCCTAATATTCAACATTGTGCACATTTGAATATTGCTGGTGGGACTTGGCTTAAAGCAATGACTTATAATCTGGATCTGGAAGTAAATGCATTAAAAGGTTCTAGTCTACATCCTTAAAGTGAAACATGCATGGTTGGAAATGCTAAAGGTGGTGTTCCACAATGCAAGTTGATAAACAGTGACAACTATTGAAAGTGAAGTCGATGCAGTAGAAAAAAAAATATAGCATATTAGCTGCATAACTGAGCATACTTGCATGGCACGCTTACCCAGACATACAGTAGGAACTGGACATTCCTTTCAAGACAAGACTTTCTTGAACATGCCAATGCTGAAATGCTTGAGACAGCACATCCCACTTGCCTAAGGACAAGCAACAGTGTGGAGCAAAAATGTTGTCCATGATGTTTAAAGCATGCGATCTGTCAATGGAAGTTGAAGTAAAGTGGTTACTGTGTGCTCAGTCAAGTTGAACAGCTGGTGTTGTTAGTGTATAAATAGGGGGCATTAAGCATTCCAGTTCAAAAGATCAAGTTTTGGTTGGGCAAAGACCACGGTAACGCTGATGCTGAACAACATTAACATAGAACGGTGTTGATGAACACTGGCTCACCCCTTTTGGCATGTGGGGAGTGCAAGAGACAAGATGGTGATGTAGAAGTTGCAGTCAGTGAGCTGTGAGACAAAGCCACTGTTCAGAATGAAAGTGCTATGAAAGTCAATGTGGGTAGTCACAAGGTGTAGCAAGTGCTCCGGCTGGCTGATTGTAAAGTGCTGGACTGCCGGATGCACTTAAGGCACATAACTGCATGAATTCCAAAATGCTGAAAAGACCTGAGGGTGGAATATGCTAAAGCAACTAGGCATCGATGCATGACTAGTGGCAATGAAACACAAATTTCCCCAAGAAGCTACACAAAGTTTCAGTGGGCGAGGGTGAATGCTTTAGCCAAGTGGCACACAGCCAGGCAATGGCAAACACCGTTCAGTTTTAGGAGCTGGAGATTCAGTGCCTTACTGGCTGAGTTAAATTATCATGCCTGGGGGCAGTGTACCACCAAGGTAGATGCTATGAATTGGAGGCCACAGACCTTTGCTGTGGATGCTTTATCTGTGCTTGGAGCAAGGATATGAGGCTGTGTAAAGGTTGCATCACAAAATGCATTTGCTGTACATTTGTGTCAGGTTGAATATGTGCATTTTCCAGGTGTATCATTCTCCATGGAAAACAGCCAAAATAAGAAAATTTAATTTTTTGTTTATTTTGATTACTGTTTTCAGTCTAATATTTCAGTTTATTTCAAAGTTCTTCAGGAGGTTCGTAGGGACACATGGACTTGGACACTGGAACAGGCTTATATCTTGTGTTGCCACAGAAAGCATACTTTATTTTGAGACCATCATAATCTTCAATTCACATAAGAATATCCCTAATTATATAATAACCACCATGACCAAATAAAAGTCCAAGCCTCAGTACAACTGAGTTCCTGTGATAAGATTTTAGGTAAACTGGTGCCTTCAAACATCAATAACCTTTGATGTTGCAATAACAATAAGACCAAAAATCATCTTAAATTAAAAAATGTAAAAAAAAATGTTATCTTTAATAACAACAAAAAATCTAAATTTGAGGTGTGTTGGTCATGGAATGAAAAGAGAAATGATGTTAATCTGATTTAAATACTTCTACATCTGGAGGATATCTAAAAACATCTGGTTTCAAGTTTGTAGTATTTGTATGCAGCATAATGACTTAAGACTGTTCACCATATTAGATAACATCATATTCAACTTTATTGACATTGAGCAGAGTTAACAAGTACAGAGCCAACAAAAGGCAGTAACATCTAACCAAAAGTGCAAGATAGAGATTATTTACATATAATACATAAAGTGCATGGTGAGATAATAGGTGGTTATGATTATTATGAACATTTCCACCATGTATGGTACAGATGGGTATGAATGAAATAAATAAGTATTGAAGATATATACATATGTACATAATTGTTGTGTAGTGTACGCAAGTGTATGTTCTGGCGATAAGCAAACTGATGCTGATTCAGTGCATCTGGAAGACAGGCTTATAGGTGAGAGAGCATCAGTCTTTCAAAGCACTTGGTGTTGATTGGGGTGAGAGCAATTGGTCAGAAATCGTTGAGCGCTGAAGCAGTAGAATGTTTAGGTACCCATACTACAATGGCTGTCTTTGAGCTTGTTGGAATCACAGCATGAGCCTGCAACAGATGCCAGTGAAGACTCCTGCGAACTGCTTAGCACAGGCTTTGAGCACACATTCTGGAACTCTGTCAGGTCCAGCAACCTTTTTAACATTTACTCTTTTCAGCATGTCATAGACATCTTTGGCGGAGAGTGTAATCACTTGCTCATCTGGATGATAATCAGTTTTAAGAGTGTTGCTCTTTGTTGCTCTGGTCAAAGCGAGCATAAAAGTCATTAAGCTCATTGAGAAGCAGGTTGTTGGTGGTAAAGGGAGCATACTTGTGTGGTTTATAGTCTGTGAACCATATTTAAATCACTTTAGTTCTCTTGTAAAAAACATAAACAATTAAAGCTTAATTTAATTTCTCAAAGAAAACTATACAGTTGTTGGCTTGGTCATGCTCTTCCTTATATGGCAGTTTTATTGGCTATAAATTAGACACTCCGTCTCATTAGCCATCATTAGTTGATTATTTTCCTTGGTTTATCTAAATTCATTTTATGTTCAATCTTTAAGCTTTTAAAATGAGTAGAATTGTTTTTGTTGCCATATTCTTTGATTAGGTTGCTCTACCTTTATTCTTTGTTCAAATCACAACACAGAATATACCCTACACTAAAATGACAATGACACTGACACACACACACACACACCCACACACATTTACATACAGAGATAGCAGCAATTACAGAGATTGGCGCGTTACTTTAAAGTGGCGAAAAGAGAACCATTTTTTCTTCGTATAAAATCACTGCTCTTGTGAGATTAATACAACTATTTTATTCTGTTTATCCGGAAGCTACAGAAAGTAAGGTAAAATAAAAAGTTTAATATGCTACAGATTTGAGCCACTCTAAACCAGACTACTGTGGTTGTAGTAAAAGTAGCGTTATTCACTGTTAAGAAGTTCCATTAGAGAAAAAGTTGTTTTTTTTAACCCTACCGACTATATATATATATATATATATATATATATATATATATATATNGACCTTTATATTAATACTTAAAGCACTTTTATAAAAGCTAATAGAATGCTATTTCAAAGACATTTGTAAAGTCTTTATCAGTAGTTGTTTATGTATTTAAAAAGAACTGATATGTACAAGTGAGTAAATATATCACATAACTTATTTCACTAACAAAGTACATTATTTATTATAATTTACATACATATTAATTTGCTTTACATTTATTTAAAATACAGTACATTTTATTAATTAAAATGAAGACAGCAATTTTCAGGGTTACGTTCTACTTTTAAACAAAAGGTTATATGTAAAGAAACTGTCAAAATTTGTAATTTGTTTAATCTTTAAACCTTTATTTAACTGAGTAAAAAAACTATTTACAGTGCTTGCACTGATCAGCTTGGAATACTATCAAATATACTTTTGTATAGAAGCAAAAGCGTGGTAAAATGTTTTACAATTTTAAAACACTTCGTAATATTTGTAATTACTGGGGGCATTATTATTTTCTATAAAATGTAAAATGGCCAGTATTTGTAAGCGGTAACGTGCCACTGCTCCCCCCACTTTAAGCCAATTTGAGATAAATAAGAGAAATTGAGATAAATGTAAAGATTTTTTTAAAGGAAGGTAATGTAAGATTGCACAAAGATGACATACAGCTTGATTGATTATATGCTATTAGTATGTATAAGTATATAAGTATGTATATACAGATGTGTATCTGTAGGGTTTATAATTTATAAAAAATGGTGGGGCGCGGCACGGTGGCTTAGTGGTTAGCACGTTCGCATCTCAGCGCTAGGTATTCCCGGTTCGAATCCCCATCTGGGTGGAGTTTCCATGTTTTCCCCATGTCCACGTGGGTTTCCTCCGGGTTCTCCGGTTTCCTCCCACAGTCTAAAAACATGGATCAAGTCAATTGAGTTCTCCAAATTGCCCCATATAGAGTGTGCATGTGTGAGTGAGTGTGTGCCCAGCGATGGATTGGTGCCCTGTCCTGGGTGTATCTGCCCAGCGCCCGAAACGTTCTCCATAATGGATGGATGGAAAATAGTGGGATCACAAGGTTGAATTGTCAGTGTTGCACTCTTGAAAATGTTTTATAAATTTATGTCATGCAGGACTGAAAGTGCACTTTTAGAGTGCACCCTCATGCACAGGTGGTAGCAGAATGAAGTGTTCACTACACAGAAGTGCACACTGAAGCACAGGTGGCTTTGGGCTGGAGGGCATTCTGCGTAGTGAACGTTAGCCGAGGGGCCGAATCCACCGCTTCAGTTATGTAAACTGCTGAAGGCTGAGAGACACTCAACCGGCACGGCACTTTGCATTGTCACTGAGGAGGGTCGAGGCAAATGCAAACGCCACTCAGTCACTCAGTCTGTCTCTCTCGCTCTCTCTCTCTCACCCACCCACCCACACACACACACACACACACACACACACACACAATAACAAAAAAACAAAACTATCCAACTTGCACTAACATACAGAGAGAGAGAGAGAAAGAGACAGAGAGAGAGACACACACACACAGAAAGAGAGAGAAAGAAAGACAGTGCAAACAGAACTGCTTAGTCCAAACAAATCTTGTGTTGAAATTACAAACATACAACATGATATCATTGTAGCACATGACTTTAATTTTGTAGTATATTTTAAAATTGCAATGACATAATATAATTAATCACATAGTTTTAGACTCATTTTGTATTTAAAACTCTTCTAGCCAACTGTGGATTACTGTACAGAGATTACAAAATAATAATCCTGAATTAATTCATTTAGGTACATATTATTGTTGTTATGGGACAGTGGTAATGGAATATAAACATAAATATTTCAAATCTGCCTTTTTGAACTTAAACTCTTAACAGCTTGTATTGATGTTAATGATGTATGCCTTTAATTGTTGTACTATAAATTAAAATTCCAAGTGCAGTTATTAAGAAAAAAAAATGAAATAAAATATTTTATGGTTTAGAAGTTAAATTCTAACAATAGATTTCATTTTGACAATAGTGTGAATTTTTTTTTTAAAGACAAAATATTTAGTTATAAGCAAAGCTGAAACAAAGCAAAGCCAAGACCATGTGTAGGTGATATGTACAATATTCAATAGCCTTAATTGAACAATAGGGATATATCAGTTCCTTTAAAAATATTTTAAACCATATACAATATATATATTTTAAAATATACAATAAAGTAAAAGTTTGAGTAATTTTGCTAAAATTACTTTAAGCATGTACAGAAGTCTAAGAAATTTAAATTTATGAATCTATGCATTGATTGTTGTTAACACAGATTATATACTGGTTTATGTATATTATAAATTGTAAATTCTAAACCTTGCTTTTAAATAGGCACAGTGTTTCCACACTAGTATATGTTGTTTTCATGCTGAAGAGAAATATTAAAAATTTGAAGAAATACATGTGACGTGTGAAAAAGTTAATTAAACCCTATTTTTGGCTAATAATGTTTATTCATTCAATTAATTAATAGAGTAACAAATTTGTGTATGCTATCCATTAAATTGAACAAATAAATATTTTATAGGGTTTGTAAAGGGTGATGGTAGTACTACATTATAACAAGATATAACCCTAACTCTTTGACAGTATAAACAGTTAAACAATAAATCACATATAAGAAATCACACACGCACATTATATATATATATATATATATATATATATATATATATATATATATATATATATATATATATATATATATATATATATATATATATATATAAAATCACAGTCCAGTATTTATTTACCCCAATGTGTGTCAATTAAATAATGGTTTAATGATTTTGTTATATTTGTGCTCGCCACAAAACAACTGAACTGTATTATTGTGAGATGATCCTCCTTTTTCAACATAACTGCAAATTGTAGACAGCACAGAATCATGTAGAAAATCTTTGCAAATATGTGGAAAAAGAAACTCCTTTGGGAATAGACATAATTTGGAATGTAACAAGGTAATGTGATGCAATGGTTAGTTTTTGAGAGGGTAAGTTGTTCACATAGTTTATGTATTTCCTTCTAAATAGCCCAAACACATCATATATAAGATATATTATCATTCAGACAAGAAGTTAAAGTAGTATTTATAATGGATTTAGTGCAGAATGTAACAAGAGGTAGACAAGGGCAGATGTTGCAAGAGCGTACATTTGCGTGTCCTGCTCTCTCCTGTGCGGAGAAGGTCCATCTTTGCATGTGCTATGATAACAAAGTCTGGTTTACATTTTCCATTAATGCATGCTCTGAGTGTGTGTGTGTGTGTGTGTGTGTGTGTGTAAGAGAGCAAATGTGAAGAAGAAAGGGAGAAAAAGCGATTAGCCTACCAATATAAGATGTTCTTTCTTTGTATGTTCTTTCAGTACAGTTGAAATTACTTTACAAGGCTCTTGAATAATATATATATATATATATATATATATATATATATATATATATATATATATAGGGCGGCACGGTGGCTTAGTGGTTAGCAAATTCGCCTCTCAGCGCTGGGGATTCCCGGTTCGAATCCCCATCTGGGTGGAGTTTCCATGTTCTCCCCGTGTCTGCGTGGGTTTCCTCCGGGTTCTCCGGTTTCCTCCCACAGTCCAAAAACATGGATCAAGTTAATTGAATTCTCAAAAATTGCCCAATTTAGAGTGTGTGTGTGTGAGTGAGTGTGTGCCCAGCGATGGATTGGCGACCTGTCCTGGGTCTGTCTGCCCAGCGCCCGAGACGTTCTCCCCTGGATGGGCATGGGGAACCCCACCGCGACCCTAATAGAGGATAAGCGGAAGATAATGAATGAATGAATATATATATATATATATAAATTATATATAAATATATATAAATTATTACGGGCGGCACGGTGGCTTAGTGGTTAGCACGTTCGCCTCTCAGCGCTAGGGATTCCCGGTTCG
>JAFMOD010000469.1:806453-891495 GCA_019802435.1 Corydoras maculifer | reverse complement strand
CCTGTCCTGGGTCTGTCTGCCCAGCGCCCGAGACGTTCTCCCCTGGATGGGCATGGGGAACCCCACCGCGACCCTAATAGAGGATAAGCGGAAGATAATGAATGAATGAATATATATATATATATATAAATTATATATAAATATATATAAATTATTACGGGCGGCACGGTGGCTTAGTGGTTAGCACGTTCGCCTCTCAGCGCTAGGGATTCCCGGTTCGAATCCCCATCTGGATGGAGTTTTCATCCATGTGTGTGTGAGTGAGTGTGTGCCCAGCGATGGATTGGCGCCCTGTCCTGGGTCTATCTGCCCAGCGCCCGAGACGTTCTCCCCTGGATGGGCATGGGGAACCCCACCGCGACCCTAATAGAGGATGAAGCGGGAGATAATGAATGAATGAATGAATAAATTATTACATAAAATGAATTACTTGAAATATACCTTATATATTTACACACCTTAATCAACAGATCATTTTAGGCCAAAGTCAGGGGTTTTCAAATATAGGAGTACAATGAGATGTAAGTGAGTGTTCTGCTTTATATAAAGAACAGTAATTGATGACAACACATGTTTGAGAATATGATATACAGTATGCCATGAGAAGGGAGACAAGCCAACAGGATAAACCTTGTCAACACACACCTGTTTGCTAAATCCCTTGTCTCCCGCCTCGCTCTCATACACACACACACACACACACAAATTTTGCTTTTCTGTTTGTTAAAGAATTTCTGTCGGTCTAGTTGTACGATGTGTGACAACATATTGAATGTGTAGCCACTAACAACAGACTGCTGTCTATAGTGTTATCGCTAAAACTGGGAAAAACAGGTGCACAAGCCCCAAAAAAATATAAGCACATAAGATGACATGAGATGAGAACAAACGTTTAAATTATTGTCAGGATTAAAAAAAAAATCCTTTAAGTTACGATTACTGCTTTAGTTGTTGCAATGATTAAATTAATATTATTAAATAATATTTAGTTAATATTTAGTTAAAAGAATAGTCATTAAATACATCATTATATTGTATGGGGGGAAACAACAACTTTGGAAGACAACATTTTTGTAAATACTGTTATATGAGTTTCCACACAAAACTGAATTACAGGGAAAATAGTTTTGGAACTTGTATCTGTAATCTTAAATCAGATATATTAGGTTTGTAAACTATATAAATAAACTTGTAAGAATGCAATAACAATAAAACAAGTATAAAGTACATAATAATGCCCAAATTTTCCCTTTATAAAACTCTTTAAATTATATCAAAACCTATTAAGGTTTTCTTAGTTAAATGTGTTATTGTATTTATTGTATTGTAACATTATTAAGAACTCAGGGTTTTATTTTGTTAATTTAAATTTTATTGTATAAATAAATAATTTAATGTAACAAATAAATGATGATAAGATGGTATAAACCTGGGCATGAGCTCAAATTACTTAAAAATATTATTGCAGGATTTTATAATAAAGCAAGTAAAGTAAATTTCCAAACCTGCAGTTAATCACTAAATCGAAAATTTGTTTGCAAAATTTTTTGCCCTGTATAAGCACAGGAATTTCAGTATATACTGGTCACTTTTACTTAGTAGGTCAGTGTCAGGAAAGGAGAAAAAGCAATTTAGAGAATCTTGTATGTACACTCATTCATATCCTCCAACGTTCTTGCACATAAATCTACAACATGGTGATTTGCATGCTGTTAAAACAGCGCAGTGTGACATTTACATCTTTTCACACAGCTGCAACCACCAGCCGCGCACAAACAACACACTGACACACTGCTGACAAAACATGGCACCAACCTACCACTAAACACCGCCATTAGGGTTACAGCAAAACACTGGCAAAAGTAAACCATGTTGCCCACAGAACAAAAAACTAACAGCACAAAATATACAGAAGATGAAATGAGTCACAGTTAACCTGTGTGAATGTACAGGGAACAGCACAGCAGGACTAATAACGTAATAGGGCTGTGTTACACAGTTCACTACATAGTTCAGAGTTACTATTGGGCCACCAATCAAATGAATGATTTATTAATTATCAAGAATATAACATTCTTTACAGAATTTTAACGCACATTTAAAATGATGATTAAACTTATTTAATGATATAAAAAAAATCTGGCCTGTACAAGATATATTTACTATTCAAAGTAAATTTAAACAAACATTAACCATATGTAAAACTATTCCTAAAGGTTAAGGTACAGTAAAACATGGTTTAATTTAATGTTTAATTTAATGTTCGGTGACTAAATGAATTTATTATAACATTCAATTTCATTATGAATGGACACATTTTTGAATAGGACTGTTCAAAATAGGACTGTGTTTATGTGCTTACAAATTTACCCATGTATGTGTTATTTTACCAAGTAGAAACAATTTTAAAATAATTTAAAAAAAAAAAGGAATATTGCCAGCACCAGACTGTTAATGATGAATTACTTCAGGGTTAAATATCGTTCATGAGATACAGATTACCATTTCAAATAAATCATTCATTAATGAAAAAAGATAAAGGTATGTATAAAGTAAAGATGTAAAATAAAGAGTATTAATATAATTTAATAAAAGATTATAATAAGCCTGATGTAAAACATCTTGGATCATGTAATTAGATATAAAAGTTAAAATGCAATTCATTTGTAACACAAGTACCATACAAAATAGAGACTTTTGGAATATTAATAGGGAGGATCAGATTACAAAAGTAAAATAAGAACATTAGAAACATGTAACAGGTAAGGCAGAGGTTGAAATAAACACAGACTATAATGGGTATTTAAGGCACAAATAGTTTTAAACTAACTTGTTTTTATAAGCTGAAAGGGTTCTAAAAGGGTGGAGAGTACTCTCTGAGTCAGGGATGAGATCTTGCCTCAAGTGGAGGAGTTTAAGTATCTTGGGGTCTTGTTCACGAGTTATGTCAAGATGGAGGCCACACGCTGCAGGAATTATATCTCCCAGCTGGTCTGGGAACGCCTCGGGCTTCCCCCAGTTGAGCTGGTGGAGGTGGCTGGGGCGAGGGTGGTCTGAGCCTCTCTACCCTGACCCGAACTCCGGAAAAGTGGAAGATAATGGATGGATGGATGTTTTTATAAGCACTATACCACACAACTCTTATTAGCTACCATTGTTACTACACTCATCATCTAGTTTATCAGTTCCACTTATAGACGCACTTGTTAGTTTTTCACTTTGGCTGTTTCTCTGCATATTGTAATGATTTATTTTTTACAAAATAATCTTTACAAAACTCACAAAGAGTAGGTAATATTTGGCTGGTAAATTATTCTTAGCATTGGAGTGACTTAGGGTTTTTTTTACCTTAGTGACACAGCTGGACTGAGAATTAAACATTAACAAAAATGTCCAGCCACCAGCATCCTGTAAGTACTGATGAAGAATTGGGGGGGGGGGATGCTGAAATGATGCAATGAGGCAAGTCTTCCTGCCAATGCATGCGGCTCCAATCTGAGTTGCCCTGTTATGGGTATTTGTTATCTGTTTACAGCATCTGGTATCTGTTTATCTCGGATTGCTCAAAGAACCTCACATCTCACTGTTTCACCTTCCCCTCAAAGCAGCCACTCTTAAATACTGTTTACTAATTATAAAATTATAAGAATGATATAGTTAAACAAATACAACTGATTTATTATTGCCCACTTGCTTAAATTAAAAAATCTGATATATAAAGAATTTTGATAAATGTGATAAATATCAGAACATTTGGCATATTTTAACAGAAAGGATGCAAAACTATTAAATACGGGGGGTGCCAGCACTTAAAGCACAAAGATATTCCTTATCGAATGTTTATTTCATTACATGGTTTATTTTGATTATTTCTTTATTGTGAATTGTTTGGACTTATTTTCTAATATTTTAAATGAAATGTTAAAGGGTTAAGAAATAAATGTTTTCTGTGGCCCGATTTGTTCATGTTTACAATGAGTACCAATATTTACATAGGGGTGCCTCTGCATATAAATTGTGTTTACTCAGCGTGTTTGTGCAGTGTTTTTGTAGTTTATACAGAGCATGTAGTTTGTGCAATTTATACTGTGTGTATGTAGTATTTGTATAGTTTATATAGTGTTCATGTAGTGTTTGTAAAGATTAGATAATGTTTTATTATTGCTGATGTAGTTTATACAAAAGGTGTTTGGATAGATTTTTTTGTAATTGTCAGGTTAATGAGTTTGAATATTCCAACCCCAGCTATTGGTGAGAACAACAGTTCTGGAGGTGCCCATCTGACAGTGTGCCTGAGTGTGGGCGGGGCCAAGCCCTGCTCAGGTGTTTTAGTGTGCAGGTAAGTGAGTTTCTGTCACTCAGCACAGCGCACTCTGCTCTCAAGCTCTAAGCCTCACAAAAATATTGTTTACTTTGCAGCAGTAAATGGTCGAGCTGTTAGCTTAAGGAGAAAACTTTTTTGTAGTATGTTTTGAATGTATTTATTTTCTACAAAAAAAAATAGGTACCTCCAGATGCTGAATGGGAGAGAAGCGAAACTGAACATTTGCCAAACAAAACCTGGACTGTGGATGCCAGCGGACACACCTTGGGTGACTCAGTAAATCTGTAGCTCAAATACAGAGAAAAATGCCTGTGGTTAAGGCGGAGGAAGAGGTTCCATCTCAAACTGTCATGGAGAAGATGGATTCCCAAAGCTCTGAACCTTCAAAAGGGCGACGACGAAAAAGACCCCTACAAAGAGGCAAACCTCCGTACAGCTACATCGCCCTAATCTCAATGGCTATTGCCAGTTCACCTGATCGTAAGCTGACATTAGGGGGCATCTACAAGTTTATAACAGACCGCTTCCCCTTCTACAGGGACAACTCCAAAAAATGGCAGAACTCCATCCGGCACAACTTGACGCTCAACGACTGCTTTGTAAAAATCCCCCGGGAGCCGGGACGTCCTGGAAAGGGCAACTACTGGGCGCTCGACCCCAATGCTGAGGACATGTTTGAAAGTGGAAGCTTCTTGCGTCGGCGTAAGCGGTTCAAGCGCTGTGATTTCACTACCTACTCTGCACCATCTGCTTTGCCGCATGAAATCTTCTCACCGGTCCAAATTGGGGGTTCTGTCTACAGTTCTGTTTACCCTTCATATGCACAGCAGATTTCTTCTCCATATTATCCGACATCTTCCACGGGTTTTGGGCCCACCCAGTCTCGGATGTTTAGCATCAACACCATTATTGGGTCAGGAAACTTGGGACACAGCCCACCTGAAACAGTATCAACTCAATCTTCGTGCCGTAACTTTGTTCAGGACAATGGGGGAGGATCATGCTCACTAAACTCCAACCAGTTAACCTTCACCTACCCCAACACGCCAAACCATGGCTATGGACAGACAGCACAGGGTGCTTTTGTGCATAATACTGGACAGAGCTATGTCCACTCTGGACGGCTGGGGGTAACTGGGTCATCACCGATCAGTGCCGATGTTCCAAATGACCCTTATATCCATAACAATCCCAGCTCAGGAGGATACATGAGACACGCTTCATATACATCCTGCATAGACAGGTTTGTTCCTGCCATTTAAAAACAAAAAACTGATCCATGTATATATATTATTTAAGGATGTGCCAATTGTGAACCTACTCTTTCTTTTGCAGCATCCCAGACTGATTGAAATCTGTTGCACATGTAAAATAGTTGTACTTTTGTGAGAAACTTTTAATATCTCAGGTCATAGGTTTGTTTGTTTGTTTTGTCCCTTTCATTCCTCATCTCAGTGCAGCTGATGATCTCAAATGTTATATATTATGTGTGCACTGTGTGTTTATGTACAGTTTGTATATTATTATTGTTAAAAAAATTAAAGCTTTTCAAATTGCTGTACTATTTTTTTTTTTTTTCATATTTATTCAATATATTTCTCAAAGGCAGAACCGACGTTACGGGAACAAACTCATCTGCGCTTTTATAAACCAAGCTTTTTAGTTCCTTTTTTTAACCCTATAGATATACAAGCTGGTGGTTAATGCTCTTATGCAATTTTAAACGTGGTCTAACGCTCACAGAGGTCATTAGATGACGATAATACATTATTATTATTCCATAATAAACATATTTTCTAATATATATATATATATATATATATATATATATATATATATATATATATATATATATATATATATATATATATATATATATATATATATATATATATATATATATATATATATATATATATATATATGTAAAGCCATTTTTAAAGCAGAGTGTAAAATCAAAAAGATAAAGAATTCAATCTACAATCAAGTCCATGTTGCTTTTTTTTCGCACATACTGCACTTGATCTCCATTAATTGATTAAATATTATTTTACTGTACAACAACAGGATCTTTATTTTGTTTAGCATATTTGAAAAATATATTCTGCAGAAGTTAGCTTCTGCATTGCTGAAACAAAATTTGCAAACAAGACACTTGCAAAGCCTGCATTATGCGCTGCATTAAACTTAGTGGGTCTGCAGTATAGCTGATAGTCCATTTGTGCGATGCAATTCTGGTTAGACTTAAATTTATTCCCTGATTTTATACAATCTATAAAGATAATACTCAAGTGGCATAATTTATTAATAGTACTAAAATATATACTATTGGTAAACCTTCTTAAAAGAAAGAAAAAGCAAAAGAATAGCAAAGCATAGCAGTGTGATTTAAAGCAGATTTGTTTTAAAATGTTTATATATTTTATATATATATTTTTTAAAAAAAATCACATTTAAAATAAAAGCCTTCACTTACTAACACACAAAATCAAGCAGGGTTGTCCAAACATTCACACAGAAATATATACTGTACTTATTTGTTTAAATATGTAGATATCTGTTTAAACTTTTTAATTTTTATACTGAAGTTGCCTTATTAATATTGATTTTTTGACTACTCAAATATCATTTAATAATCTCTTCAATAAACACCAACTATGTAAGACTCATTTTTGGTAAAAACATTTTTTAAATAATACATAATTTTATTATTTTTTAAATAATACATAATAATACATAAATAGTATTTACTTATATTATGATATGTTCATAAAGAATGAAAGAAAAAGAAATATATAAATGTAAATAAAATACATTTCTGCAATTGTCTTTGTTTTGTTCTTCAAAAATAAATCCTCATTTTGATATCAAATAACCACATATAACCACAATAAATATTTACAAGAACTATGTAATACTTAAACGACATTAAGTAAAGAGCCAGAAGCTCTTGCAATGACCTCCACAGGACAAACCATCATTCCTGATTCCCTGCTGGTGCAAACTATGCAAATGTGTGAAATTACAAATGGAATACCAGAATTTTTTCTGTCTATCCTGTAATTTCTTCATGTCATATGAAAAAAGCAAGTACAGCTGGCATCAGTTAAATGTATTGATAAGCATGATAATTATTGTGCTGATTATGACTGACACCTTGGTTTCATAAACTTTTATGAACAAAGCAATGATCTCGGGTGACCAAAAAAATGCAACAGATTTTAATATGTAGTTAGGTAGTCCATCTCAAAACCAATCCAACATGTAAAGGCCAGTCGAGAAGAAATATCTTAATTGAGGTGTATGTTCTGTGATATTTAGTGAACAATTAGTTGGTGGATATTTATTGTAATTCAAGGTCAGTTGAAGACATCTATATGTATAGAAAGAGAGACAGATTATGTACAAACAACAATTCAGTGATTGGGTTTAGTCAGTGCAGTTTTATGCACGATCCAATTCGTTTATAAATAATTATACAATATTTGTCATGTCTATAATCTCACATTTTGTGTATTGTTCCCTGTTTCTTTATCTTTCCACAGATAATGTCATTCTTTTTAATGACAGTTTTCCACTTCGTTTTTATTCAGAAATGAGAGCTGACAGCAAAATTAATGCTGTCAGAGATTAATTATTACTTAATTTTTTTATAATAAATTAATTAATTAAAAAAAACCTTGCATTAAACTGATAGTAAATATAATAACTTATAGTTTTAACGTTGTGTTCTGTTTCTGTAAATTAAGTGTATGCAACAGCTGTGTGATGTTATTGAATTGTATTTATGGAAATCAGAACATTTCTTCAGACATTCATTTTGCATGATAAGGTATTATGTTTTATCCCAATGATGTTCAGTGAAGTTGAGTGCATTGTGGAGTTCTATCATCAGACTTTTAAGGCTCACGGAGCTGCATAAAGACACAGACTTGCTGTAGCATGTAAGGATCCATTCAAAGTGTTACTACAAGGCTGGACAAAAATCCTTTCGATTTATGTTTTTAAGTAAACAAATCATTTTCCGTCAAGATTCCATGCAATACAATGCCCAAGAACCAGTGGACAAAACATGGAACAACTGGTAATGAGAAATTGTGCTTTATAGGCACTTAGCCAGGCAGGTGTTATTACCAAGAAAATTGTGAAGAGTGTATAATGAGAGAAAGTAGTACACTATTGATTTTTAAAAACTACTATCAATACAGAATGACGCTGCATCCGAGTTTAAGCACCACTTATAACTAAATACTGCTCCAATGCTGCCATCTATTGTTTGCTTACAAAAATAACAATCAGACTAAGAAAACAGAAGACGTAGAATATTCTTACTTAATAAATTTAAACAGATTAAAAAGTCACATATTAGAAATGGTATTCAATACATTACATATAGTTAACTATAATACGTTAATATAAGTTAAATATAAACTGTGCAAAACTTGTTTTTTAACATTATAGCACAACGTGGGGTACAATGTGGTGTTTTTGGCATCCATTGATTTTGTTGTAATTATGTAATATTTTAGCTAAGAAATATCAGTTATACACTCATTGTCAGCTGTAATTAAACATATTCTTGTTATTTAAAAGTTATTATGAATGTATTATGCACAAATTATGAAAACGTAGAATGTTACATAAGCAACAATATACATCGGCCAATGGATACATTCAATTTGTTAATAAAGGTGCGAATCCAAAAAATAGAAACGGAACGACATAGGTTATTTGTTTGTACATGCTGCCCTCTTGTGGTTAAATATTTGTTCCGTTATAGCGGAGAACAGAAAGGGTCAGTAAATAGTTGAAAATGTTAAAAAGCTGAAAATGTAATTTTTTGAAAGTCAAAATTGCTTTTGATCGTAGATATTTCTTTCAAATTGTACATACAGTAAATTAATGCCTAGATGTATTTGAAGTGTCATTATTAATTGGTAATATATTGTTTTTTTAACTTTAATATTTAAAAAATATTAAAATGTTTATGTATTAGGATTTTTTTATAATTAACATCAAATTAGTGTCCAAATAGTTAGCCAGCATTGATGGATTACAGTAGCCTTGGTAATGCGTAGCATTATTCCAATGTGTTGGTGAAAGGGCTAACCAGATTCATATTGCATTATGTTAACTAAAAAGGGAAAAAATATAAATGTGAATGCAGTAAATAGATTTTAATTGACATGCAGCACATCATTGTTTTGCAGGTATAAAAAGGTTGTTACCTAGTTTGCTGAAGTTTGAAACTTGATAGCTAAGTAAAATATCAGCAACATCGTTGAATAATTTCCAAGAGATTTTCTCAGGTTCCATCAGCAGACATTAAAGTTATTCTTACTCATATGTTGCTTTTATTAATAATGGCATCCGTTATCCTTAAGAACACTTTTCAAAAAACATACCCTTCTTCTTGTTTAGCTAGTAGTTTTATCCTTTATTCTTTTTGTATATTACAACTGGGTGGCACGGTGGCACGGTGGCTTAGTGGTTAGCACGTTCGCCTCTCAGCACGAGGGATTCGATTCGAGGGATTCGAATCCCCATCTGGGTAAAGTTTCCATGTCCTCCCCGTGTCCGCGTGGGTTTCCTGCCACAGTCCAAAAACATGGATCAAGTCAATTGAGTTCTCCAAATTGCCCCATATAGAGTGTGTTTGTGTGAGTGAGTGATTGTGTGCCCAGCGATAGATTGGCACCCTGTCCTGGGTGTATCTGCCCAGCGCCCGAGACGTTCTCCCCTGGATGGGCATGGGGAACCCCACCGTGACCCTAATAGAGGATAAAAGAGGAAGATAATGAATAATATGAATAATGAATATATTACAACTTTGTAAAGGGTGCAACTGTGACAACTGCCATTTTCCTACTCATGATTATAGCCCAGCTCTACAAATAAATTCATAGTAGGTGCAGAAGCTGTTTGTCCACCTGCAATAAACTATCATCCTAATTACTTTAAAAGACAAAAGATTTCATACCAGGTGACAGTAGAGGATGTCTAAACCCAGTGGTTCTGCATTCATTTTTGACAATTCTGTCTCCCATTAAGTCATTAAGCTCAGACTGTGTAATCAGATGAGGATCACTAGACACACATAATTCATACTCAAAATAAGTCTGACACATCGAGAACATGGCAGATTTGGATAATAAATGTCTTATTTTTAGCACAAAAATTAGAGACATCTTTAAGACAGATGTAATTCTCCAAATTGCCCCCTATAGAGTGTGTTTGTGTGAGTGAGTGTGTGCTCAGAGATAGATTGGCTCCCTTTCCTGGGTGTATCTGCCCAGCGCCCAAAACATTCTCCCCATGATGGGTATGGGGAACCCCACCACGACCCTAGTAGAGGGTAAAGTTGAAGATAATGGATGGATAATGACAATAGAATTTCTAAATTTTAAATCACTGTACATAAGAGTGTGATGAAACTTCTAATCAAGAGATGTCTTTTAAAATTACACTCGGTTGAAACTTTTGAATTATTGTCCTGAATTTAATAGCCATTTCCTGACTAATGTTAACCACACATTACCCTGATTTAAATTATATCTTTAGTATTATACAACAGTAAAATAACAAATGCAATAAAATTTACACAATCAGTAAAAAAGAGAATATAACGCATATTAAAACAACAAACATGCTTTAAATCAGCTTATTATCGTTATTTTTAATAGTTGGATGAAACTTCAGAGAAAATTAAACTGGTGTTGATTGATGACAAACTATATTTTATTCTGAGATTGGAGACTAATTTGTTAGCAAATATGACACACCACTATAACTCACTATAACTCTAACTATTAAAAATGGTCAGACCTGGTCAGAAGTGCTTTTTTTTATTTTTTTAAAGAGATCCATTTCCTGAACTTCAATCAGTAACTAATCTCATATGTTAAATGAATCTGTTAAAATACAAGCACACTATTGCACACAAAACCATGTTATAACTGTAATACTTAGAGTAGTAGCTAAAACACTTGCAACATAAAAATAATTTTAAACAAAGGAAGCCCATTTTCACACTCGTAAAGCCCATTTTCATTTTGCTTCTGAACTATAAAGAACTCTTTTGTAAAGTAACCAGGAACCTCTTTAATTACAAGCATTGTATTCCAGAACAGTCAGAGGTCGCTGTTTATTTTCAAACAGAGAGAAAAACAACACATCAGTAAAGAGGTACAGAACTCAGAAGAGGTCATGCAGCACACATGTATGCACACACAGCACTGTACCTGCAGCAGTAATTGGTCCCAATGCAGTGTCTTTGCTCGACCTGGTCCAGCGGGGAGGCATCGCTGCTGCTATACCAACCGTCACCCTGTGCATATGTTAATACCTAAATTACACAAGAAGTCCTCACAATCGAACCTAACCTCAAATTAAACAAGTGTAAGTAAAAACAAATCATGATTATTATATTGTATATTAAAAGAGAGACTATTTAAGCCCCATAAAAAAAAAATCAGAGTTAGAACAATTACACTCAGTGATACTGCTTTTTAAATTAATAAATATGCATGTCTTTTGAAAAGCCCATGGATATTTTTATTCTAATTAAGATTTTTGTTTAAAAACATGTCTGCTTTAAACAATATAACTCATGTCCACATACTTCCACAGAAGGTTTATATTGGCATGGCTAGTAAACAATAAACATGGCTACACAACAAACATGGCTAATAATAATGAATTGACCTAGGCACTAAGCTTACAAACCACACCTCAAACGGTCAAAAAATTTCTTAGTTGTCTGTTGCCTAAACTAAGGTGTTCTCAAGTTTAGGCCTAATAATACCATTACTTGAGTATCATAGCCTATTAGAGTATTGTTGCTGATTATGTAAAATTTACAACTTTCTAATGACAGTTCCCAAATTAAGGTACCTAATAAGCCTCGAGTATATTAACACATGAGAGTGTAGTGGTTATCAAGTATGCCTTTCAACACTGGAATTCGAATCCCGATTTGGGTGGTTTCCATGTTCTCCAGTTTCCTCCCACAGTCCAAAAAATGGATTCAAGGTGAACTGTCTGCTCTAAATTGCCCTTTTAAGTGTGTGTCTGTTTAAATGAATGTGTGCCCAGCAATTGATTGGCACCTGGTCCTGAGTATATTTGCCCAGGATTCTAATCGCTCTCCACTGGATAGGCATGGGAAACCTTCCTATGGCTTCAGTAAAAAAAAAAAAAAAATTAAGAAATAAAATTAAATGGAAGATGATGAGTACTAGTATTAGTTTTGAACTAATATTATTATTTTCCTTTCTACCCCCTCCTCCAAAATCTTAATTCCAGGAAAGAATTGTGAAAGTTCATAATCACAAAGTCAAAGCATGCAGTGATTATGCAATATTATCAGAACATTCATGACAATTGGATTCAATATCTATTCTTCAAGCCAATGATTAGATTTTTAATACTTAAGAATTTCCCACAATTCGATATGATTCAATACTCAACTTTTTTTTTTTTTACATTAAATCTAATAAATTTCAAATAAATCAACAAAAAAATAATTAGCCTTTTACTGAGCTACAGAAAAGGTATTTGATTCACACAACGTTTATCACACTATAACAGGTTGTGATCAAGACACTGTAAATAGAAAAGTTACTTCTTATAAAGAGTAAAAATAAAGTGTAAAGTACAAAAGTAAGTCTAATGCTTACTGTGCAGGTCTGGTCTATTCACCATTAAATGAAGACACCAATTAAAAAACTGACCTACAGTCAAAAATATTATCTAGGAAATGTATGTGTGTTCCATACGCATTAGCCTCAGGAGATGGTTGGGGATGGATTACTATGACACTGATGTGCGCTCGGTGTTCTTACGTGTCTGCAGTGTTATTTCATCACTAAATCACTCACCGATACGTTTCAGTTTGTGATGGCGTTTCGCTTTAAGGACGTGGTGGAGTACCGTGGATCTGGCATTTTTAAAAAGGCGCGGGATGTGTGAGCAGCGTCGGTGTTTGTAACATTTAATTATCAAGCTAAGGACGATTCCGCAAAACACCGTCTCCGCTTCATCTTAATGTTTTTCTAAAACCAAAATATTTCCACACACACGGACATCACACTGATTGTGAAACGATCCTCTTTCCTTGCGTTCTCCCGCTTGTGAAGTATAAGAAAAGTTGGAGGACAATAATGAAGTAGCGCCACCTGCAGCTTTTTAATAGGCGAACAAAAAAGACTGCACTATAAACACATTAATGATAGTCGTGCAGACGCATCGAATACTCTATGCATCGACATCAAGTTTAATCGATGTATCGATTAATATATACACTCCTACTGAATAGGTACAATCCAATAATCTGCATATAATTGTGTACTCTGATGCAAACTAAAGTGCTACAAATTTGATTCCTTGTTTTAAACAGGAGGCAAAAAACGAATAGCTAATAGATAAGTTGTATTATTTAAAGAGCAAATATTACTATTACAAATAGACATTAAATTGACATTATGTGACATTAAATTTTCCATTTTTTCAAGTTTTCTTTTCTGAAAGAATCTAAGTAAAACTACAATATTGTTTTCTCAAAAGGGAAAAATAATTAATTTACAAAGGTAGCTTATTCCAGATTTTTTTTTACTTTGTAAGTTCTTTTTTGAAAGGCAGCAACAATTAAACAGATCAAACAAACCAAAACTAGAATAAAATAAAATAAAATTGCTCATATTTTATATACCGATAATTTTGTAAATTATTGTACTATCAAAATATAGAATAATTATATACTAATATGTTTATGGTAAATTCAATATTTAATTATTACAAATCATTAAAAAATATATCACCCATTATATCACCCATATTTCTATCAGGCACAAAAAAAAATCATGAAATATTTCTTAAGATAAGGCAAGACGTTTACAACATCATTTAGTCCAACAACTGGTGATTGATGTGACCGTCACTCGTTTAGCAGGTAAAGCTGTGCAAAACCTAGGTAGTGCCTAGCCATTATAGAGGCATTTGTGTTTTACTTAGGATGTTACCATTATCAGCAAAGGGAGGGCTCTAGTATTAAGCCACACCTTTCATACACACCCCATTCCACATTTATAAAATTCCTCACAGTTGCAGCAATTACAAGAGCTGTGATGCTCGAACTCTCAGAGCGCCAAATTAAATAACAGGCGATTCGCACTCATGTACAGCAGCTTGTGTACTTTGGAGAAAAAAAACTACTGTGTCCTTTAGTGGAAACAAATATTGGCACTCATTCACCATTGGGAATTATTTGGAGAAAGATGTGAACTATGTTAATGAATGGTAATTAACAGCGGGTCGGTGTGGATCAGATAAATTGGTCCCCGAGTTGCTGCAACTGTAGTCCTGTGCTAATCCCTTATTATAGAAAAGATAAGGGAAAACGACATCATTAGCATAGAGAGAGCAAGAGTCCAACGTTCGATGTTCTGCACCCTGTCTGTGCGTTAAACAAGATTTCTAACTGTACTTATGAGCGAGTGTCTGTGTGTGTGTGAGAGAGAGAGAGATTAAATATATTAAAGAAATATATTTAAAAAAATCCAAATGCCATACTGTATGATCGCTGAAACTCAGATTTTTGTAGACCCTGATTATGTTGTATGTTTTATTAAGTTTATGAAATTGTTAGTTCTAGTAAACATACACAATTTTATACTAAACTCTAAGGTGACTTTTTTACGTGTGTTTGTAGTGCAGTGCAGCCACCTGAAGGCGCCTTGACCTTAACCCTACTACAAAAAAATAGATGGAAACAGATTGCAGGCTTCTACATTGGCAGTGCCTCCCAAGTGAGAAAAAAAAAAAGAGTAGCTTGGCACAAATCCATTTAAATGCTCATGGTTTGGGATTGTACTCCAGACTCTGGAGTCTTTTATATACAGTATATACTAGTAATCACACAGCAGACTGAGCTCGCAGTTGCTTGGTGCATTTAGCTGGCTGTTGCCCAGATGGCCAACATCAACAGGAGAGTATTGTACTGTGTATAGTTTTGCCCATGGAAAAATCTAAATTCAAAATACTGTGTGCCGTATTTATGTGCATTATTTAATTCCCACAGTAAAGCTGTCCGGAACAGTGACCAAAAACAAAACAAAAAAAAACACAAAAAAAAAGCAAGATGAGTGACGTAACTGAAAAACAGCCCTGTTTAATGTTCATTGGTTGTAGCAGACATAACAGCAAGTTCCTCCATAAGCAGCCTGTTCTCCTTTATTCGCTCCAGCAGGACCTCCAATAATTCACCTGATGAGAAAACCTACATAGTAGAAGAGAGAGACTGTATTACAGTTTCATTCAAAGATCGCCTTGTGCTTTGCTTAAATTATATAAAAGTCTTATAAATATCTTAAAAATATTCAGGGTTTAAATGCATGCGTAAAAAGAGCTCAAAATTTTACACTAAACCCTACTATGTAAAACACTTGA
This sequence comes from Corydoras maculifer, assembly GCA_019802435.1. Lineage (NCBI taxonomy): Eukaryota > Metazoa > Chordata > Actinopteri > Siluriformes > Callichthyidae > Corydoras > Corydoras maculifer. Next base: position 875,726 of record JAFMOD010000469.1, on the reverse strand, counting down.
ATAAGAAACAAGTCAGTAAATTATCACAAACCATTAACATATAGAAAAAAGAATGAATGAGAATTTCCACAAGTACAGACACAAAGTGTATACAGTATTTCTGAAATTAATGTAAAAAATTCTTGCCGTAAACCATTATATAAAGACACCATTAGATGCAATGCAGTCACTTGAGTATGTTGAGTAACATCACTAATATTTACAGATTTTTTTATGTCAATGAGAACCACAACTGGAATTACATTATATTATGAATACTGACCATACATACTCTGTTCTGAGAAACAATCAGCAAATGAAATACTTGAGTCTGGTTTTGAACTGTGGTCTCGAGACCATGTACTTACTTACTTTGTCTTCTTTTGGATTTTAAAGCAATTTTACTGGGTCTTGCTAGACTTTTACATGGCATACTCTTCAAATAATTGTTGCAGCCTTAATAAAAATGTACTTGTCCATATTTCTTTCTTTCATATTTTCATTTCTATTTTTTCCCATATAGCCTTATATAATAGAAATACATTTGCAATACATGTAGCAAAGTTAATATTATTTAGATCAGGGGTCTCAAAGGGCCGGCACGTGATTCAGCCTTATACGGCCCCTCACAGGTTAACAAAATAAGCATTAAAAAAATAAAAAATAAAATAATAATAATAATAAAAATAATAATAATCTGGCCCGCAATTTAATTTAATTATTTATGCATCATTACGTTAATTTTTATATTTTATCTTAATTTGTAATGTGGTGTTTGTGTGTGTCTGTGTGTTGTCTTTATTTTTGTGCTTACGCTGCGTTGCCTGGTGATTAGCGCCAGGCAAAGCTGCGTAAGCCCAACCCACTCATAAGCTGCACGTCTCTACGTGTAACGGGTTGTACTCAGGAACGAAGCCAAAGTCGATGAACAGTATAACAGTCAATGGTTTATTGAAAACAGCACTCAAAACTCGTAAAAAAAAAAAAAGTAAAAGTACTGATGGTGTAACGCCGCGATGAAGATAATCGCTGACACTCCGGAAACAGAACTCTCCATAGAGGTAATCCATAGAACACAAGGTAGCAGGGGAGCGCATTACCGAAGATCAGACGCAAACAGCCAACCCAACCAAACAGATTAATAGAGAGATAAACTGGAAGTAGTAATCAGAACTCTGTAGAAGAACTCAGAGCGTCACCAGTGGCAGGAAGGGGAATAGCAGGTACAGAAGGTAAGGTGGATGTGACACAAATGTGGCTCATTTGTGTCAGAAGAAGCACTGTCAAGTTACTGGTAGCAAGCACTGAGCAAACACTGAATGTATTTGAATGTACAATGTACAAAATGTATTTGAATTACAATATGTGTACATAGTTATTATATAAATAGTTGATTTTCCATTTTCCCGCTGCTTTTTGTTGCAATTCTTTAATCTGGCCCCTTATCAAAAACACAGCCTGGTTAGTGGACCCCAGGTAATTTAAGTTTGAGACCCCTGATTTAGATTTAAATTACTATTTAAATATCAAGTATTTAAGTTATCATATTTCTGAGATTACACAAGCTCAGTTTTAGAACTGACTGAACTTCCCTGTTGGTTTAAATGAATTAAAATATGATTCTTAATAAAAACATTATTGTCATCTCACTCACTGCTGATCCAGAAAATAAGACCAACTGTACAATGTAAATGAGCTTTTTATGTGCATAGTTGTAGCATTTTACACCGTGTCTAAAACAGTACACTTTAATTATTAAGTTGATTATTTTTACAATTCATTAATATAAGGTCTGGTTATGGGAAAGGGACCGTTTTGTATTACATACAGCAGCTTTCATGTAAAGGCAGTTAGTACATATAAATTAATATTACATAAAAATAATTAGAAAACAATATAATTTCTTTTAAACCTTGGTCTTGACTCCCACCTCAAAATCCCAAAAGTTTTTTCTTGTAAATAACCGAAGATCCGAATAAATGTATCCCAACTGACACATACTAATCTTTAAACCACACCATTAAAGAGGAAGCAATGTAACAATTACATAAGCCATTGCTATTTTAATAACTTTAAGTGTGTTTGTGTTACATTAATAAAACTACTGTTTAAAACACATCACTGAGATTTACATAAAAGTCAACCCTACCCCAGGTTTTTTATTAAAATAAAAAAAAAAAAAAAAAAAAAAAAAAAAAAAAAATAAATAAAAAAAAAAAAACATTGCCAACCTTATTTTAAAGTTTGGGAAAAAAATTAACACAAATTTAAATACCATGATGTAAAAACTGACTTTATTTTCCTAATTGAATCTTAATATTTGGGATTTTTAAAAAAATATATTTATTTTAAAGTGAAACCATTTAGTGTGGATGTAATGAAACTGCATTGAACTTAACGCACAGGTTCTCTTTTGGGCTGGTTGTAGCACAACTTTTAATCTTGCTTAAACATATCTAAATACTGACTTGCATTTATTTTTACCGTTCCATTCTACAAATGTTTAAATTTTCAACACAGAAGACTAAATTTTGATCTTTGTTTAGCTTAAAAATGCCACAATGGAAGTAATCTGAAATGTCCATTTTAATTTTTGGTTTAAAAGCTTTTCTTAGTAAGTGTCTGTAATGCATTCCAGCAAATATGCGTAGGGGACAAGTAGTGTGTTTGAGGAACTATGGGTTAATAACAATACATGGCAGTACTGTATGTAATTGTGCTGCAAAGGCAGCAGTGACTGTCATTAACATCTAACGGATGCTTTAGCAAGTAAGTCTGTCCCTCTGGACAGACCTCCACTAGATTCCCTGAAAGCAAAACTTTAATCCACAAAGCCTTTTGTTGGCCTCCACTGATCCACCATCGAGACGTCAGGTTTGAAGCTATGGCGGGAATATTGCCTGAACAATGTAAAAGTGCTTTATGGGCCAATTAAGTGACAGCAGAATTATAAAGCCTGGGGCAGGACCGGGGGCAGATTGCTCTCTCCCTCTCTCTCTCTCTCTCTCACACACTCTTTATTCATCAGCAGCCACACAAAAAACACTAAAAGATCTTCACCATGATTAGCGTCATGGCATTGTTCTAAACCACCCAAACAGTACCTCCTTTATGGCAGTCTTCATTATTAAAATTTAAGCAAAGTTGTTGTCTCAAAAGCATCCTAAAATCTTTAACATGCAGCTCCCTAATCATTCCTTCCTGATCACAACCACCATATTTTGTCGGTCAGTCTTTTAAATCATTGTCCTTTTAACTGGGACACTTTGCTTGGGCGTGCAGGAGCAGATCTGTCACCCTGTAACCAAGCCCAACACTGACAGACAAAACATGACATCCACAACCAGCTTAGGTGAAATACATTAAATAATTGCAGTGCTATGGTAATATGTGATGCTTTTGCAAAGGTGTGAAAGACAACAAATGTACAAAGTTCCAGTAATTGGAAGTTGGAGCATGGGGTTTTATGGTTATATGTTATGTCATGAATACTGAGGTGACACTTTGTGATATAAATATTATTATGGGAGGTGGTATACACACCTTTACTGATGTAGGCCATTGTTGAGAAGGAGGAGGCAAAATACACCTTCATCACTACTTTGGGTGATCACACGAGAATTAAAATACTTTCTGATCTTTGATCTTCATTCTTAAAAAAATAATAATTTTAAAGTTTTTAAACTGGGGAATATGAACAAACAAAGCAGCCAAGGTCTGTTTAGGTCTGCATTTGATTAGAAGATAATGAACGTGTCACATGTGAACAAAACAAGAGGCTCAGGTAAGAAACCCGACGTCGATCTATACTTCCCTCTCTATAATTACTCACCCAGCACACCCTGCTCCCCTGAGGCTCATATGAAAGGAAATTAGACACTCGGGGCCACAGATTCGGGTAATTAAAAACATTTCTCTTGCTTTTTCCTGTTGGAATATTTGCAGAATCAGGTGCGTGAGCCAAGTTTTGACCTACTTACAGGCCACACTACTTCTTGCAGGTCATGCAAAAATCAAAACCTTTTTTTCCATCAAGCTCTAATCCCAAAATATTTTCAGAAATTCAGATCAGTAATACATAAATATGTATTAACAAAAATAATGTGGTTTTAGATTGGGTAATATCTGGAAGACAATTACATATTAAAAAATAAGTATAATGTATCACAATGTAATGAAAACATACTACCACATAAAGGTAAAAACTGTTAAAATATACTGAGAATTACAGGGCTATGAGGTTTTAAAAAAACTACCTTATACATTAACAAGCTTGTATACATTCTTAATTAACTACACTACTATTTCTTTATTAACAGTACAGCATGTCTCAAAAGTAAGAAAACGTAAATGAAAATAATTTGGCAGACAATGATCAAACTGTATACATAAGCTGTACAATGAAGGTCATGTCTCCAACATGGTAGCCATTTTATATTTTGGTATTTTTGATGTAACTATAGTTCTTTTTAATAGAAAGTTAGGTATGTGACATAAATCTTGTAAGGGAACTTTAGGATGAAACATTTCATGAAATTCCTTTAACATATCATTGTCCACTTTATTAAAGATGTGGCATCAGAGACAAAATGATCAATCCTGGGGTATGAATAACTAAAAGGCCACAATTTTGTCCTGATTTATGTTCTTTAGATTTATGTCTGTGAGGTCATGTCAAGACATGATTTACTTCGTAAATTTACAAAATGTTGTTAATTTTAATGACAGAGCTGTTGATTTTTAAGTAGTATTCAGCCAGATGTTTAGGTGAGAGTTAATGAGAAATGGGAGTAAAAGGTTGGGCTCTAACACTCCAATGTGGTGGATATAATATCTAACATTCTATAACCCTTATAGTCATTTTATGGTCTTTTAATTACACTAAATTCTCTAAAAGTACTGTTTCAACATGAGAATAAATAAAGTTGAATAAATAAAGTTGATGCGGCACGGTGGCTTAGTGGTTAGCACGTTCGCCTCTCAGCGCTAGGGATTCCCAGTTCGAATCCCAATCTGGGTGGAGTTTCCATGTTCTCCCTGTGTCTGTGTGAGTTTCCTCCGGGTTCTCCGGTTTCCTCCCACAGTCCAAAGACATGGATCAAGTCAATTGAGTTCTCCAAATTGCCCCATATAGTGTGTGTGTGAGTGAGTGAAGCATTTGTTTGGACCCGAGAAGCTGCTGCAGTAGTCTCGCACATATAACGTCATCCATGTGTTGGAAGATTTCCCACAATACACTGCAGAGTCGCTGTAATAGCCACATCGGTTCTAGTGAGATTAGCACAGTTTGCAACATTTGAGGAGCAACAACAGTTTTTATATGATTTTATATTTGCTACCACAACATAGTGGACACAGAGGTACTTAGGGATTCAGCTATTCAACATTTTGTTAGCAGTAAAACTCCCTGGTATAACATCCAACACACCCATCTCACTTACCGGCTTTCTCCCTGGTCCGGACCAGGACGTTGTTGGGGGGGGGTTAAGTGACTGTAATGGCCATTAAATCTTTATAATTTGTATTTATTGTTCATACTGTTATAACTTTTGTACATCAGGTGGTGGTCTATTACAAAAATAATGCCAGCCGTAGTCCTGGACATTGTGTATTCCTGGACATTACCTGATTTTGCCTTCCTATTACAGTGTACTTGTCCAATTAGGGTTAGGTTATTTAAGGAGGCTTTCCCATGGAGAACAGGAGACTGTGCATTTTTGATTATAAAGTTTGTATTGCCTCATATGACTGGTTTATATTTTCTTTAAAAAAACAAAGAATAATTTATTGTTTATATTCATGCAGCCCTTGCACACCTGTAAATAAACACTACCAGTCATGCACTTAAAATCCATGGCTCCTGGGTCATTTTCTATACGACATCGCATCCTCCTCCTAACGTGCGGCAGACCTGCAAAGCTACCACAAGAAGTCATTTAGAAGGAGAGGAGGAGGAAGGGTTTATCTGAAGCCAGCAATGGCGTATGGATGGCCAAATATGACTTACTGGAGCCCCCCTGTGATGACGAGGTCGGAGCTGCTGATGGAGCCAAAGATGGCGCCATAGAAGGAACAGAGAAACTTGACATGGCTTGACCTCTGGGTCTCTGAAATGCTGCCTATAGATCTCTTCATTTATCTCGTATTTAGTGAAGATGAAGCCTCAAAATTGTCCATAGCCACATAGGCTGCTTTAGCCCATCCCGTGAGATAGGGCAACAAGTAAACAGCCCAGTTAGCTCTTGGCCACTGGTAGGTGATTGCAAGCATCTCAAAGGTCGTGAGATACTGTTCAATATCATCTTTCTCTTCCAATATAGGCACTGCTGCCTTGGGCCAGACAATTGGGGACAGCCCTGCTGGGTCTGGTGCGGACTAGCGTAGGAGTCCGCACCAGGAGTTTATGGACTAGCGTAGGATAATGCACTGTTGATTGCACAGTTGGCAATAGTGGGACTCCAAGAGGTGCTGCCAGATACGGTGAGGCTGGTGGTCATGCTACTGACCCCCGTCCCTCAGTTACCAACTCATCCCGCACATTGTTCAACTGCACCTGCACACTAAACCACCTATGCGCATGTTGGTAGGACTTACATTCTTGGATCTGGATAGCCGTCTTTAGGTGGTTATGGAGTGACCGCTAAAGGAAATGGATTAAGCTGACAGGAAAGACTGTGGAAGAAGTCAGGGAGATCCTTATCTTGGAGCAGTACCTATATATTATAGCAGCTGAAGTGCATATGTGGTTGAAGAAGGACCGACCAGCCACTGGCCAGCATGCTGCAGAGTTGGTGGATGCTTTCCTTGCTGCTCATCCGGGACCAAAGACTATCTATTGCCAGACCTACAGCCGACTATCCATTGGGGGTAAGTTTGGGGGATCCAGTTAAAGAGTTGGTCCTAGGGAATCTGGACAAACTAGGATGTCAGACATATAGACCTACAATTCTCCTCCCACATCACTCTAGACCAATGTACACTTCACCACCCACCTCACAGTCGAGACAGGTCCCAGCATCCACTGCCACACTGAACAGACTCAATATTGCTTGTCACTACTGTAGCCACCTTGGTCACCTAAATAAGGAATTGCCCAATCAGAAAATCTAAAAACCTGTGTACTCTACTGGGACCTGAAACACTCACTAACAGGGTTAGACTGCAGACTACACCAGTCAAAGTCAATGGTCAGACCACAATTGCTCTTCTACACACTGGCAGCACACAGACATTAGTCCAGCCCCATCTGGTAGGGCAGTCAGCGAAGCTAGGGAAAGGGCATCTTAGAGTTTGGTGTGTGAATGGGGAAGAGCATGTTTACCCAGTAGCAGACATTTGCATGGAGATTAATGGTCAGGCATTTTGATTAAGATTTGGCGTGGTTAAGGAATTGAGCTATCCTGTAGTGTAAGCAGGATGTGTTAATTTTGCCTCAGTTTATACAGTCGACCAAACCAGTTAGTATGATGGTTACCCGTTCCCAGACCAAGGCTCAGCAGAGAGAGACATTGGGGGAGATTTTCGCCTGGCCATTATTAGACATGATGCATTTTAATCACACTGACATGGGCATATTAAGCTGCATGAAAGCCATAGACAGAAAAGAAGGAAAAAGCTGCAGAGATCAGTGCAGAGAATGGGAGAATCTGTGCCAGTTCTGGATGTAGCTAAAGAAGAATTATACAACCTTCTAGTAACCTTAGGGAACTGAAGAAAGAAGACGAGTCATTGAAGGAACTATTTGGGAAAAGTCACAGAATTTGAGGGGTCATAGAAGTTGACAGGGGTAGTCAACTGTCACTTGGGAGTATTATTTTATTCATGAGGGCTTGCTGTTTCACCAACCTGAAGAGGGTAATGCTGAGCAAGTGGTACTTGTGTGTAAGGAAAAGGTGTTGGCCCTAGGACATAATAACCTTTGGCAGGTTATGTAGGGAATGTTCAGTGCCCTCTGGAGCAACTGCAGGAGGCCTGGGTTACGACTAGCAGAAGTGGACAGTGGTAAAGAACAAACTGGAGAAAATGGCCTGCTTGGTGAAGGACAACATGAAGTAGGCCCAACAGAACCATGATCAACGATAAGGCTGATGAGGACATACCAGAGCAATTCTTCACCTCAGCTGTTTTGCCCAGTGAGTTAGATCTTTCTCACCTTACTGCTCAGCAGGCCCAGGAATTGCAGGCCATCATACCTGCAGGCCTGTTTTATGAGCAGCCGGGTCACACCTGTGGAGCATGACATCCCATTAAAAGAATCCACTTCTGTGAGACAAAGCGCATGTTGCCAGCCCTCCAGAAAGAGCTGGAGGACATGAAGAAACTTGGGGTCATTGAGTGTTCCAACAGTGGTTGTGTTAGTCCCCAAGAAAGATGGGAGAATCAGTTAAATGCCAAGTCTCAGTTTGATGCTTATTCAATGCCAAGGCTGGACTTAATCGACTTAATTTGTCACCACCCTAGAGCTGTTTAAAGGGTACTGTCAGGTTCCATTGGCAGAGGGAGCAAAGCCCTACACTGCCTTCCATACCCTTCAAGGTCTGTTCCAGTTCACGAGGATGCCCTTTGGCCTGCAAGGGCCCCAGTCACCTTCGAATGATTGTATGTAGTGATTTACAGCGCCACCTGGCAAGACCACGTCAGCTACCTGGCCGAGGTGTTGTGGCTTATTCATATGGCGGGGTTGATGATCCAGCCGAAGAAATGTGCCCTAGCACAGTCGGAGGTCTGGTATTTGGGGCACATAATCGGCAGTAGGGCAATCAAGCCACAAAAAGAGAAGTTGGAGGCTATCCGAAACTGTCCACTACCCCAGACAAAAAAGAACATACGGTCTTTCATATAGGTTGGCTGAATAGTAGTATTGGAGGTTTATCCCAAACTTTGCTAGACGGGCCACACCTCTCACTGACCTGACCCGAAAGTCAGGGTTAGTAAGGGTCAAATGGGAGGAGATGCAAGCACATACTTTTCAGGACCTGAAGGCAGCTCTGTGAACCAGTTTTGCAGAGTCCAGACTTTAACAGACTTTTAACAGTTAACTGTGCAGACTGATGCCTCGGGAGTTGGGCTGGGGCAGTCCTTTTCCAGGAGGAGGCAGTGCAAACGAAGCCTGTGGCCTATATTAGCCTCCAGCTCCTCCCTCGGGAAACCAGGTGCTCTGTGGCGGAGCTCAATGGATGCAATGGACGTAAATAAAACAAAGAGAGGGCATGCATTATTGTTAATAAATCACAGGAAAGAGTAACAGGATACCAGTTTGTCTAACAATCAAAAAATGCCAACTAGTGGCCATTTTACAGAACACAATTTATAAATTATATATGCTTGAGCACAACATGCAGTACAGAGAGTGATCACAACATTAAAAGGAATTTGACAGGACAGCAAAACCACCAGCCAACAGCTGTATGTTAATACAGTCTGTTAATAAAGCACATTTCTGGGCTCAAAAAATCCTGTCTTCATTGTATCCCACCCTGTCACAATGAGTGTTTTTTTACTTAGACGACATTAGCCATTTTATTGAACACGCAATGAGTTTAGAAACAAAGAAGTGTACCTAATAATTTGGTTCATGACTTTATATTTACATGAGAAACAGAGTCAAATAATGCATAGCCTTTAAATTAATTATTTGGTATCTAGGCTTTCATTTCTTAAAAGCCTCTTATGAGATCATACATTTTCTGCTGTCATGGTATTGCAAGTTCTAGCATTCCAGTGGGAGCATCAACAACAATGACCCAGGTCTCTCACCACTTTAATTACTGTAATAGTTAACCAGAGCTTAATTAGCGCTGCAACACATTGCCAACATCTAATTCTAAACAATCAGTACACACCACCTCAAATACAACACTCCTATCATATGAAAGAGCAAGTGAAGCCTCTATCTCTGGTGTACCATTGAGGCACAATGATTCCTGAATTCGCAAGCCACTCTGACAGCTATAAAAGAGCAAACACTACCAATAGAGTCATTGGGGATATGACTGCACCCAAGACAGACTTTCCTCTGTGTCTCCACTCTCCTCTGCTTTGTAATTACCATAATTATCATCTGCAAAAAAGCCTTGCAATTAAGAAATATATGACTGCAGGCGGGCGAAGGGGCTCGGACCAAGCTGAACAGGACATGATGCGTACAATGGAGGGGATATTAAACGGCATGGGTTGTGGGTCCCTGAAGATCAGAGGGTGTTGGGTTCATTAAGAGATGAATAAGAGTAAGCACAGGGGCTCTGAAAGTCCGAGTGCATAAAAGGGAACTGATTTCCTGTAGTTTTTTTTTTAATGGCTTGGATTTGCTAAAGCATTATAAATATAAAAAAAATACTCCTTTGTAACTCTTTCAGATACAGAATACATAAGATCATGTAACTGTGACATCCAGTGTTTTGTTGTATAGCTCAAACCAAATTAAGTTTTTAGTTTTTCAACATTACAGTTTTGTAATTTTTTTTTTTTTTTTACAGATTATAGCTAATAAGAATATACATTCATATGAATTTCCTTACCAGATTTTAACTTTAAAACAAAAGCATATTACAATGCTAACTAAAATCTAATAATTATTCATAAAGTATTTTTTATATTAATTTTAACAATAAATCGAAAAATTACAATATTTATATAATATTTAACTAATACAAACACAAAAAGATGAAAAAAAAAATACACTACCATTCAAATGTTTGGGGTCACCCAGACAATATAGTGTCTTTTACTTATCAAATGAGTTGCGAAATGAATGGAAATATATTCCAGACATTGACAAGGTTAGAAAATGTTAATTTGCTGAGGTAATCTGGAGAAATTTCACCCCATGCCTCCAGAAGCCCCTTCCACAAGTTTGATTGGGTTGATGGGCACTTTTTGTGTACCATACTGTCAAACTGTTACTGAATAGTTATTGCATAATTTGAAGGAGTGCTTTAGGTCATTGTCTTTTTGCAGCATGAAATTGACTCCAATCAAGCATCCCGGAGTCGCCTCTTCACCATAGACGTTGACATTGGTGTTTTGTGGGTACTATTTGATGAAGCTGCCAGTTGGGGACCTGTGAGGCATCGATTTCTCAAACTAGAGACTCTAATGTACTTGTCTTGTTGCTCAGTTGTGAAGCGGGGCCTTCCACTTCTCTTTCTACTCTGGTTAAAGCCTGTTTGTGCTCTCCTCTGAAGGGAGAAACACACCGTTGTAGGAAATCTTCAGTTTCTTGGCAATTTCTCGGATGGAATAGCCATAGTCATTTCTCAGAACAAGAATAGACCGTCAAGTTTCACATGAAAGTTCTCTTTTTCTGGCCATATTGTGAGTTAATCGAACCAACAAATTTAATGCTCCAGATTCTTAACTTGCTCAAAGGAAGGTCAGTTTTATAGCTTATAGCTTTTCTTTCAAAAATAAGGAAATATCTAAGTGGCCCCAAACCTTTGAATGGTAGCGTATGTTACAAACTTCAAAACCTATTTCAAATGCAGTATAATTAAATTTTTTATTAATTTATTAATTTTTAATATAAAGTTTTATTACTTAAAACTTTAAAAAGTGAAAGTCTATTGACAGAAATCCTAACGAAAGCCAATGCTCAATGTACATGATCAGCAAGTCCATGGGTAATACTGTTTCAAAAACTGTGTGAACTTGAATGTTAAGTTACATTTTTGTCACTTAACACACTCTTTTGCTACTTTAAGAAATGCTGTTGTGTTTTCTACACTTTAAGTCATATGACACGGACTGAAAGAATGTGGGTGTTTTGTGTTTTTTGTGGAAGTTTCAGTTTGTTTTTGGGTTAAACTGACTTCAGACTCCATAACATTTAGTCAGTTAAAAGCCACTTCTATCCAAATTGACTCACTCATAATTCTTCATGGCATACTTTTAACAAGGTGTTGGAAAAAATTTTGGTTTATACTGACATGATAGCATCACGCCGTTCCTGCAGATTTGTGGGCTGCACATCTATGATGCGAATCTCCTGTTCCACCATATAACAAATATGCTATATTGAATTGAGATCTGGTGAATGTGAAGTACACTGAACTCATTATCATGTTTAGGAAACCAATTTGAGAAGATATGAGCTTTGTGACATGGTGCATTATCCTGCTAGAAGTTGCAATAAGAATCACTGTGGTCATAAAGAAATGGACACAACCCGCCTGAACCATTGATACAATTGTGCGATTGTAGTCTCAGTTTTCTGCTCTTAGTTGCCAGGAGTGGCACCCGGTGTGGTGTACTGCTGTTTGTAACGACTGGATATTTGAGTTACTGTTGCCTTTCCATCATCTTAAAACAGCCTGTCCATTCCTTCCATTACAAAAAATTTATAATGGTTAAGCTCAAAGATGTCACTGACAAAACAAAAATGCCACTTTTCAGTGGATGCAAACTGATTGGCAGCTTGTCACACAAACACACACTCCTTTTATTTCCCTTATTTCCCTGTTGTTCCCTTCACTTCACCAGACAGCACACCAATTAGACAGTGACACATTTCAGGTGAGCCTTTTTATCTGTCTCATTCTCTAACTCCACCCATGTACAAGCTGATTCTCAATCATGCGTGCATGCCACATTTCCCCACTGTCAATCTTAGGCTGGAGACCTTCAGGCTTGAATTTTACTCCTTCCCCCATCGTAGGAGAGATAATCAGCTTTCACCATCAGCCCCCCTTGGTAGGTTAGTGATCCAGACATCCGTTGTTTGCTGCATTGGCATCCTTTATGAGGTGGAGCCACTGGAACAGGCATGATCTAAACAGAGAGTGAAGGTTCTTCCTAGTAGGAATTGACAAATGTGGGTCGACCGCTCACTGTTGGCATTGCTCCATCCACAGACATCCATGAACAAGAGCTGGTGTTACCTTTATCAAGAGATTAGTCACAATGCTGATGTTGTCCTAACAATTTGGCATAAACCAATGATAATACTGAGCCAGAACTAAGAGCTGTCCCACTTCCTTTTTGTTCCTGAGTCTGAAGCAGATCAGTGCTTCAATTGCTGCAGTGTTATCGATTTGATCCATCTGCCCCTAGGTCAAGTGGAAACCCAAATACTATGCTTTCACTCAGCCAAATGCATACTTTTTAGAGTTGGTGGTGAAACTTGCATATGTTGCAGTGCTTTTAGAACTGCCCTTGGATGTTGAATATGTTATTTCCTTTTTTTGTTTCAATTGTAAATAAAAACCATTCACAATATTCCATGTGGTGCAAAGCATTTTTCTATATTTCTATATCTTGGATGTGGCATACTATGGTCTATAGCCAGGAAGACAAATTGGTCTTTAATTGTGCAACATTGGTAGCTTAATATGTAGAGAAAATATGCTAAATATCTGACCTGTAGTAATTTTTAGCAGATTTACCGCCGGTCCCAGCTCATTTTCCTTTAAAACAACCATTGCCAATTTCACCAGTACTGCCTCGTTCCAAGGTTTTAGTAAATTAAGATTGTACATCTGCTCTGAAATGCATCTATCTGACCACGGCATGCCATATTCAAATTCTTACCCATCGTTTCAAAATCGTACCCATCATTTTGCCTCAAATGGCCTCTGCCACTCGGTGAGTAATTTAGAATGCTATGTGGGTAATAATACTCATCTCCAAGTACTTTATCTTCCACTGGGAGTTCCTGTATATGCGTGACCCTATTACACAGCCAGGCTTGCCGTTATTGCGTCTTTGAACAAATTCTCCAGTGTGACTTTCCCTAGTGTGTGAAGTTTTGCTTTGATATTATTGAACTATTGAATTGAATTTTTTAAGAAGGTCCCTCCTTTAATTTTCTTTGACAACATCCATGTCACACAGCTTGGATCCGTACGTTAATTTATACAACAGAACCCAGTGGAATCTTGCAGGACTTCTCATACTGAGGCTAATAGGTGTAAATGAAGGTGCATATCATGTTTTTAGGGTATGATAAGGCATTGGACTAACTCATTGTTCTGTGTACAGAACAAGCTGGTATTAATGAACTGCCTTGATATAACAGTATTTCTTTTCAAACCACTACCTAAGTGTACTCAAAACAGTGCCTCAACAACACTATGTTATGTAAGTCACATTTTTTCCCATCTGATTGCATGGTCCACCAGGACTAGCTTACCATTCCAATCACCCAAGGACTTTTACATTAATTCTCTAAGACTGGACCACCATTAAAAAAATTGGCCAATTGATACTTTAAAGTCTATCGCGAATGACTGAAAGACCGAGCTGTGTCTGGCTAAAGCCTGACACTATCAATCATTTTTACTTTTATTAAAGTGTCGGATCGCATATCTACTCTGGTGGGAAATCCTTTGTTAAGAATCCCCCAAGGAGAGGCGTTAACTCCCCTATGTCTCTATGAAATGATTTTCACCCTAGCTAAACGGCTAAGAACCATCCACACTTCATACTTAATTTTTATAGAGGAGGAGGGAAATAACTGCAGTCTTTACTTAATGATTTTCAGTCAGGAAAAGAGGACAATTGTGCACATTTTCAAGTGTAAACGATACATTTTCAAGTGCAAACGATGAGGCAGTGGTCCCCAAAACGCTAACAAGTCAGCCTGGGGTTAAGCCTTGTACTCTTTAAATTATGCTTGTCTGTTTCTGCTACATGTTTGGGTTGGGGTAATAAAGCCATCTGATTGCTAATATGGAGAAACAAATCTGGTAAGTTATGAGAGCAAAACTCATATGTTATAAAGGTATTTATTGCCACACTTAATAAAAACCAAAATGCCACTTTTCAGTAAACCCAGACTGACTGATTCATCAACACATGCATGCATATAAACAGACATGCACACAAACACCACATGAGCACTGTGTATTTGGAGTCATCTATCCCACACCGGCTGTTCAGCACTGCTTATTGCCACTATTACTGCGCCATCACAATAATCAGAGTGTAACAGTTTTCAGACAAACTTTCTACCATTCTGGTTCTGAGTCTGGAATTCACAAGCTGAATTTTAATTCATGTTAATACAGAAATATAGAAAACACTTTGAAGCTATACTGTAACACAAACAAACTTATAAAAATAAATAACACCTCATTGTAATGACTAATAATTAGGTCAATGTTTCATTCTTGTATAACTATAGCTGCATTTACAGTATATATGTATTAGTATACTAGTTTAAAAAAAATATATATATATCTTTTTTTTTTTTTTTTTTACATATTGGTGGTTGTGTGATCTGGACATTATCATTTGCCATCTTAAGACTGAACGACTTCACATTTAAACAAACAGTATTTTAGCTTTTTTTTAAACCCAAACTAATTTAATGATGAAATTTTTAATAGTAGGTATAACAGAAAAAGAAGAGAGAAAAACTACTGTGAAGAGCAAAAAGCTGACCTGAAAGAAAAGAAAAACTAGAAGAGGTCCACTGTCGGAGATGGCCTGCAGCATATGATCCTGCATGAAAATGTCAATATACCACCGAATGTGAACATTTGTGTGTGTGTGTGTGAGAAAAAAAGATTTTCCCAGCAATAATAATGCCATCAGATCAATATAATATTCAGCAATAACAAGCTTGTTCTGGGAGGAAGAATGAGGTGGTCAAGGAGTGAAGTAAAGGAGCATTATAAGGATCAGAGGTTTAATACCAAAAGTCAACACCACTATTGTCATGGTGACACTAGAAACCATCGATCTTGATCCACTGATCCTGTGTTGTGAGTCTGTGTATGCCTGTGAGAGAGATAACATACCTGTTGTTGTAGGATGTGTTGTACATGATCTAGCCAATTTCCATCTGCTTCTTCATCACACTCCTAAAAGAGATCACAAACCTTTAGACACACAATCATATTATTGATATACAGTGACTGCAAAAGAACAAAAAAGCAGAATGCCTGGAGTTTAATTTTGTTAGTGGTAAAAATTTTGTTAGTGGTTTCATAATTAAAGTATAATTATAAAAAAGTATAAAATTATAATTTAAATAAAAAAGAAAAAAAAATATATATATAATGTTTATAATCTTTAGACTTGACATTCATTGCATGAATTTATGTTTTAAATAAAGTTTATTTTTGTAACAGATCTGAGTATTCGGTCGGTCGGTCGGTCGGTCGCAATTTGTGCAAACAGCTCCTCAAACATGTAAAAAAAATAAAAATAAAAATAATAAATGCTTTCATTTATAAAAGTATGCATAGTTATTTTTATTTGCAATTGGGTGGAGAATCAAAAGTTGACGAATATTTATAGTCTCTCTCTATATATTATATATTATATATTATTAGTCACTTACTGTTTGTGTGCATTTGTGTCTGTGTGTGTGTGTTTTAGGTAAATCTTGTGCAGTTTCAAATCAGCAAAGTTTCTGTTTTTATGCCAGTTACAATGCTTGCTGTCAGCTGCTGTGAATGACTCAATGACAAAAAAAATCTGTCAGAATTTGCAATCAGTACAGATTTATAAGTCTAAAGAACCTAACCTGGTCCGTATCAAGAATGCTGGCCAGGTCACTCTCGCTTACGTTCAGGATGGATGCAGCAATGGACTGAGCTTTAACCATAGAGCTTATAGACACTTTCCCCCTTTTTGTTATTTCCTTTTTTCTTCTTCTCTTTGTTAGCTCAGCTCTGGTCCTTCTCACCTCTTTGTCAAGTTGTGCAGCAACAGACTTAATAAGGAAAAAATAGAATAAATTATGTAAATCATTTTTTCCACCAATGGGTTGGTCAATAACAGTTAATCAGCATGTGCTTGAACTTGTTAAGTCTTGGTTTAACCCTAGCAAAAGAACCAACAATATCAATGCATTATTTAATATGGATTTACTGAATTATACTAATTTGGCTATAATAAATGTATTTATTTTTGTCACACTTTTTTGCCTTTTTAAGTTCTATGGATTCAGTCTCTTCTTAAATACTGATATTTTTTTCAATCAAGCCACAGTCTCTGCTCTGAGTTTAGTGATCTTTTTATTTAGCAGAAATAAGTGCAGGTGCTCTTGGATTTAGAAATTTGAAATCTATACTAGATTGTTGGCTTCTGATTATGGTATATAGCACTCTGCGATTTCAAGAATGCACCATTCTGTGTTGCTTAAGAAATCTTAAATGAAGACATAACTACTTTTGAAATAGTTTGGTTAACACCTTTTTGTGTTTCATGTGTTTACCATAGTGGGACATATAAAGTTTCCCATAAAACATCTTGACAAGCCAGTTGACAACCTCTTGTCTATGTAAAGTACAAGCCAGAGTGCCATGTTCATTCTGAACACAGCAGCTGACCATGTCTTTAGATACCAGGGCTTCTTCCTACAGCCACAAGTTGTGCTTCACAGCAAACAACAAACTGTATTTATTTGTTTTTTACAAACAGCAGAGGGATGCTGAGAACCTATTCTGCCCATGAAGGACAGAGAGATGATTAAGAAAACTTGGATGATGGATGGAAGGACAGAAGGGTAGAAAAATGACCCAAGTGTAAATAGACAGATCTATGGCTACACTAAGAAATAAATGGATAGGTGATGGGTGAAAAACAGTTGTAGTAAATAACAAAGATATGGCTAAACGGGTGGCTGGATGAATTAAGACAATATGTTGTGAAGTTAAGATAACAAATCTGTTAGTAATAAAGGTGTTGTTAGACTCTGGCATGGGTCCAGGTGATTTATTTATATTGGGTTTATATTCAGTTTTATGAAGGTTATGAGGGTATAGGGGTGTATCATTGAACAAAAGGGGGCTCTGTAAATGACCACACAAAGCATATTCATCACCTTTACTGCTGATCCTGGAACTGTTCTAGGCTTACTTTATTAACAGGTGGGATTAGAGTGTGTCCCGAGGCACTGATCTGGGATCAGAGTATAAGAGGTGCAGAGCACAGAGACAATTAGAGCTTAAAGCTGCCACTGAATGTGAGGAAGTCAATAAAGCTAACTCCCCTCTGCTTCATTTTGGGCTTATTGATCGCTGCAATAATCTGCCGTATCATTCCCCCTAAAGCTCGCTCACACCCTGACCTTGGTGTGAAAGCAGTGTGTGTATGTATGTGTGTGTGGGGATACACACTATTAGCTCTCAGCAGTGCGATCGGCTGCTAAAGATGTTTCTGCATGCTGTAAACGCTCATTAACAGTCAGTTGTGGGTAATATTGTGTGTTTTCTAAAACTGACTAGAGCACTGTCTCACACACACACAGTTATGAGAGAACATAATCCCCATTAGGTAATCTGTCCATATTTATAATAGAATAAAATAACCTTTTTTTAGAAGCTTAAATGATATGGCATTTTAATCATTGTTGCTAATTATAATTAAAATGAAAATCACTAAGTAATAAAACCAATCCTAAAACCTTGTCATTTCCATCTACAGCATATTATTATAATGGTATTTTAAGTGTTTGCTAACCTCAGTACCCTCGGAAGTGGCTTGCCCAACACATACATACAGATTAACAAACATATTCGTAATAATTCATATTTAAATGCTAGTATCAAATAAATATGAATGTTTGTAAACCAAAACTATTATTGGTTCCAGTGTGTGTCTGCACCTGTGTAACTGAACGAAGTTGCTCCTGTTGTTGATGTGTCCGTTTTAATTTGTTCTGAAGTTTATGTAGGGTCTCTGTGCTTTGATTGGTCAGTGCCTGCATCTGTGCAGTTGTTGTCTGTTCCAGCTCCACCTTCGATTTCCCACACTCCGACAACATTGCACGCAAAGTGCTTACCTTCTGTTCCTGCTCCCAAACAAACACACAGATTCGCACAAAGTCATTCAAATAATTTTTAGGCATAAACACATGCAGAACTCAACAACATAAAGGACATCTAAATAGATGAAGAACGCAAATAACTGAATAATACTACTGAAAATGTCTTGTGGTGTTACCTATACCTGCTGAAAATTCAGCTGTGTGTATGTGTCCACACGTGCCAACTCACACACAGACACACAAACAAACAAACACATCCACCCATGCAAGAATGCATACACACGCACTCCATGTGGCATTGTTAACGTGAGCTTACCTTTCTTTGTAGGTCTTCTCTTAAAATGTTGCTGGTAGATTCACAATGCTGTTTTTCCTGAGTAACAACATTCAGTCTCCTCTTCAAAGACTCAATAGATGACTTCCTGTTCAATGCTTCCTCACTTTGAGTCTTCACCTAATGTACAAAATCTTTTACATGTTCAACCCCAGATAAATACAGTGACAGGAGAAACAGAAGAAGACAAACAACTGTATCTGTAGGGTGGGGTATAATATGTGGGTGGATGCAAAGGAGAGAGGTGGATGCAGACCATGAGAGAATCGGGTATTTAGGAAAAAAAGATGAGGTGATGAGGTGTCGAAGTTAATAAATGATGTGCAAGAATGAATAAATCTTCAGTACATGTAAAAGGAGTAAAATGAAATCAGAGCACTCGAGCACATGCACAGTAGTCATTTTAGATGTTTGGATGTATTTTACTCTTGCAGCAGGTATGTTTGTGTGATACTGTGTTTGCATGGAGAAATCAGCCCAAATTTCATAGGGCATGAATGTTTTAAACAGCGTGACACACTAATCATCTAGTAAACAGTAGAGGTGAGGAACAGAATCCAAACTGCTTGAGGTCCAGTGTAAAATATCCACAGTCATTCATGATTTGGGGTGCAATGTCCGGTTCAGGTGTTGGTAAAATTTGCTTTCTTAAATCCAAGTCTACCAGAATGTTTTAGAGGACTTCATGATTCCTTCTGTATGGAGATGCAGATTTCATCTTCCCGCAGGACATTGCCCCTTCCCATGCCGCCAGAAGCACCAAAACCTAGTTTGATGCCCATGATATCATAGTGCTTGACTGGCCAGGCAACTCACCAGACCTAAACCCAATTGAGAATCTATGGGGTATTCTCAAGAGGAAAATGAGGGGCACCAGTCCCAATGACAAAAAAAGAGATGACAGCATTTATCAAGGAAATCTAGGCTCAGTCAATGCCACAGGTTGATTGTCATGTCACATTGAGGCAGTGATTAAAGCAAAAGGATTCCCAACAAAGTATTGAAGATTGACAGATGAATTTGAATTTCAAAATTCTTCTTATTTTGCAAATACTGAGTTTAGGTAGTAGTTTAGGCTAATTTTCCCACATTATTCAAATTTTAAGAAACTGTCTAGAAGTGTTTTTTTCATCAGTTTTTTCAAAACTAAGCCAAAAGTTGTACTAGTGTCATCACAGTCATCTTCGTGTTTTCTAATCTCTGATAATATCAAGCCCTAAGAACTGAAAGGCACTTCTGCACAAGATTTTAATATGGTTTTCTTCTTCGTAATACAGTTTCACATTGCATTACTGGAAGCAGTGTAATACTTTGTTAAGTAATAATAGTAATTTAAGAACTCTTCAACCCATATTTCCATCATGGGGTGTTTTTTTTAAACAATACAAAGTGGCTATGACCATCCTTGTTTTCAAAAACTAAGCCTCTGTGGATGTTCCTTTGCTGTCTATCCTTATTATCTTTCCTGCTAGTTAGTTAATTAGGAAATATTCTACAACAGTATTACTTTAACCTTTTCAGTCCTATTTTGCATTTGTCCCAAATTGATTTTAAGTGTGTTACAGGTATCAATTTCTGTATAAGATTAAAAGATGTCATTAAAACACCAAAAATATATTTGCTCTCCTTCTGTACATTAGAAAAGACTTGAATGTTCTGCAAATTTGTATTTTGCAACATTATTTAAAATATATAGACAGAGAAAGAGTGAGGAAGTGTGAAAGAGAGGAAGAGCTGTACATTAACATTAGGAACTGTGATTTTTAAAACCATTACATATTTAATATTCAATTATATTATTTTATTGATCTAGTGGTTTGTATTTGTGTATTATTATTATCCATTTTTCATTTTTACTATTTATTACTGACATATAAATTGTTTATTTAATATATTTATTAATTTTGAAGATTAAACTTGTAAATAAAAAACTAAAAATAAATATCCTCAAAAAGGAAACTAAATCAAATGGCTAGAGAAATAAGATGAAGACAGCAACCATGTGGAAAAAAGGGAAGGTTAGGCAGAGAGAGCTATGGAGATGAAATTTTAAAATTTATAATTTATAATTTAATTTAATTTAAAGTAATGATTTAGGAATGAAAAAAGAATCAGAACAAAAAAGTAAGATACCTTCATCTCTAGGTCATCAATAAGGGAGCGCTGGCTGCGTTCTGAATCCTGCAGGATCTTTAGTCTGTTGCGCAAGTCCTCCACCAACTGTCGCTTCATAACCACATCCCTCTCACAGTGACTGAGCCTATGAACATAAAATAAAGGGAGTTGGATCCTCAACTACACTTCATCTGCAATTAAAAGTCCCAGTTTGTACTTTTGAGTGATGATCTGGGGATGTTTTAACTTCAATTAAACTTAAAATTGCTATATATTAAAAAAGCCAATAAAACACTGGAATGTACTTAATGACTATGTTATATCTGAATATATACAGCATGATTGTGCCAAGATTTAGCAGCTCATATAAGGTGTAGAATAACTTTTATTTTTAAATTGACGACTATAAAATCCTGACCTTTTAAAAGTCTTTGGAATTTTTGTCTTGCCTACAGTCAATTTTGTCAATAGTTTTTCCCCCTCTCTTTAAAGTAACCTTGATCATGGGCAAGGCGCTATAGAAGCTAAATTTATTATCAGTATTAAAACAAAATCCTGGGCAAAAAAATGCAGGAAAAGAAATACTGTGTCACCGAAAAACATTAAAACAATACCAATAATAAATGCAGACAATAATCAACTTAAAAAGCAATTCAGCAATTGACTCAGCGATTTTAGCCAGACAGTGTACAATCTATTTTTAAAACAATTACCAGCAGACTAAAGCCAATAATAGATAGTGGAAAGAAAAAGGATAGTGTCTGCATACTTTTGGAGATTCTGTGTTTAGTTGTTCATTTATAACAGGGCATCACCAAGCAGGTATTATTAGTGAACTAGGTTGTGCTGTAATAGGTGAAACCCTAAGTCAGTTATTGCTCTCGCGATGTTGATATGTTGTTTTGATATTTACAATGTCTACATGTTAAAAATATTTCAGAAATGGTGTCTCACTTATCAAACCTATGTTTCTTCTTGAGCTGACTACATGCACATGTGTGCATGCTTGTGTGCATGCTTGTGTGTGTGTGTGTGTGTGTGTGTCTGTGTGAGTGTTAATGAGAAGTAGGTAAATGTCCTCTTCTCCTCAGAGAGAGAAAAGCCCAGAGCAAACACTCTAAATAAATGTGAGGCATCTTATTGCAGTGACATTAACAAAAATGAGATTGTGTGTCCTGGGAATCTAGACAGACACACACCCGTGTGTATACACAAGCAACCATGGGTTAACACACACACACACACACACACACACACACACCCCCCCCCCCCCCCCCCCCCCCCCCCCCCCCCCCCCCCCCCCCCCCCCCCCCCCCCCCCCCCCCCCCCCCCCCCCCCCCCCCCCCCCCCCCCCCCCCCCGTTTCTTTGTACAAAATACTGATAGGCGTCTATGGGATCTTTTTTAAGTTATCCTGACTTACAATTTATGTCATAATTAATCTCAAATGTCTTCGATATGGTTGTGGTCCACACTAAACTCACACAACTATGTATTTACAAAACATGTTGAAACTAAAATGGACCGTTGCCAAACTGCTCTCACAGACTTGCAACTGTTTAAAATGTCATTTAACGCAAAAATAAAAATTTTAAATTCTTAATTTTCCATTACTGGAACCAAGGAGGGCAGGACAATTCCTGAACATAACATTATAACATTTTAAATGTTATTTAATCTCCTTATCTTTGGCTTAATCCTTTAGTTGGGACAATGGTTGTGTGTGTCTCTCCATGCCTATCCAGGGGATGATGTTTTGGATACTGGGCACACTCACTCACAGACACACTATGTAGGGATTATTTAGATAGTAGCAATATAGAGCAGCCAATTCACCTGGAATGCATGTTTTTTGGACTGCATAAAATATATTTTCACTGCTTCAGAATCCAGCTGCAGTGCACTTTACATGGGCTTATGCTTGATGATGTAAGGTTTGAAGGCTTGTATGCAGCAGCTTTTCCATAAAAGCCTTTGCCACAAGGTGACTGCTACATAGTTTTATATACTGATGCCAGAGAAAAAATTGGAATTCTGAAGTTACTAAGTCAGTAGAGCGTTGGTGACTTCATGCACTATGCATCCTGACATTCAGCCAGCCTGTTTGGTAAATGTACATATAGTTTACATTAGGGCTGCAACAACGAATCGATAAAATCGATTATCCAAAATATCGATAATGAATTTCCATTATCGAATCGTTGGGTCGCGCGATTTCTGCGTTACTTGCAATGTCATAACCGCTTACGTCACCTGCAGCGCTTCAATAAGGCTGGAAAAAAATAGCAGGTTGAACAGAACGAGGCGGAGTCTGCAAAACAAGTTGATAAATCGCACATATGAAACACAGAAAACGCAGAAAACAAGCTTCCGTTTAAATCCAAATTGCGGGAGCTTCACCTTCACACAAATAAAGAATGTGGAACATGCGAGCTCTGCGAACATGAATTGAGCTGCACGGAGCACCACGGTGATGATACACCACCTGAATCTAAACACCGACGAGGATGAAGCTGAACAGCAGATAAATCACTACAACATCTAACTTTAGTTCTGAAGTAAATCAACGTCACACTGTTAGACCGGCAGAGCAGCTTCATGCTGTATTTGGTTGTTAACTGGAAAATAACAGCGATAGAGAACGTGTCTTAACGTCCGTTATACGAATACATCTGTATTTCCCGGGACATGTCCGTATTTCACGTCCTGTCCCGTTTATTTTTTAAAGTGAGGAAATGTCCTGTGTTTAGCAAATGAATAGCAGCACACCACAAGGGAGTGGGGGATTGACGCGCACACACACACGGCGTAAAAGTACGAAAGTGTGTGTTTACAAAAGACCGCGTCGAGATATAATATATATAAAATACTATACTATAGAATAATTTTACTAAAAAACATCCATCTTCAGATAAAAGCATCTGCTAAATGATTAAATGTAAATGTAAAGACATGGCAATTAAAAAAAATATATATATCAGACTTATCGATTAATCAAAAAAATAATCGACCGATTAATCGATTATCAAAATAATCGTTAGTTGCTGGGTAAGGTTTTTAGAAAGATCCATTCCATTTTAAATGTTAGGAATTATAGAACACATTTACGTTCTCCGAGGTCAACCGGGTTGATTTGCGAAAAAGTTGTGGAAATGTGTTTATGGTATTGTTGTGCTTTTTGTTAAAGAACAACTGACACCATGGCAGGGACTATCCAGTCTGTTATCAGTAAACTGTTATCAGTTTAAATAACTCACTTATGTACAAAGTTACTATTGATGCAGCAGGGTAAACTGAAAATTACAAAAAAAACATTTCTAACAATAAGACTTGTCTTTTCACTTGCAAAAATCTAAATTAGTATACAAACTACAGTAACTAAGAAAAAGTAAATATATTAAAGTGGTACAATGAAGTTTGTGTGCATGTATTTTTTACCAAACAAATTTAAACATTTATAAATTGTTTCCGGGAAAAGTTTTTATTTTCTTTTTCAATTTTTCAAGTTTTCAAAACTTATCACATGTAATTAACGATACAACTTCATTTTAAACAAAACAATTACTGACAAATTAATGACCTACACAAAAAAGATGAAAACAAAAGGGCACATGAGATTGTACCCAATTTCCTTACTGTTCAAGGTTTTATTGAGAGAACTAGGTTGCAGTGTTTTTGCATATGTGGGGTACTAAATATGAGTGGTAGAAATACAGCAAAGTTATTAGTGCTGTTGAAATAGCTCTGTGAAAGGCTCTCTGGCAATAAAAAGAAAAAGCCTTACCAAAAAAATGGCACCAAAAAAAAATAAGAACAGTAAATTCTAAATACTCTGTCATATTAAAGAATGGAATACAAAAGTTATTTACTTGTCTTGTAGTTCTTTGAGACGTTGGTCACGGTCATGCAGCTCTGAACGAAGTCCTTTTATAACCAAGTTTTGTCGATTGACCTCTGTGCTGCAGCTCTAACAAAGAAAGAATGGAAAGTGGAATAAATAAGATGGAAAGAATGTAACAGAGCTTTAGGAAATAAGAGAGGAAAATAAAGAAAAAAAAACACACCTGAAAACATAAACAGATAAAATGTACATTTTAACATTATAACGTTTTTCAAAAATAGCCATGATCTTTAATAATTTAAAAATGAATATACAATTCTACCATACAAAAAGAAGATGATGTATTTTAGGTGTGAACTCGATAGCAATGGCTTAAATTGTTAATTTTATAGTATGTGTATGGCATATATTGGTATTGTGTGTATGGGGGTAATTAACCTTTAGTTTGTTGTTGAGGTGTTTAACTTCAGTCTCCAGTGCTTTAATGTTTGAGATTTTGGAGTTCTCGGAAGTAGAAGAGGGCTGTGTTTGGTCTTGAGGGGTCTGTGAATTTTTTCTTTGCTCTAACTCCATCTCCAACAGGGCTTTCTGCTTTTGCAATGCTGCTAACTCACAATCTTTCTGCACACATACGCGCGCACGCGCGCACACACACACACACACACACACACACACACACACACACACACACACACACACACACACACACCATTTCATATTGATCTATAGTGTGCCACATTTTTGTGATGGATTTGAGATGAGGATGTTGTAAACTTGAATATGGGAAAGTATATAAAAGTAATTAGAAAGTATACATTGTTGAATGTAAATGTAATTCTGAAACTTTAATTAAGGGTCCATTTTAAACAACACATATATGACAATTAGTTACTACATTTACTTTTCAATAAATTATTTACAATAATCAGAGCTTTTGGAACCACTTTTTACCGTACTATTAAAAAAACAATCGCATTAAATAGTGGAGCTTCCAGTTGTTAGTTAACATCCATGAAACAATGTGTTTCAGTATTTGTTAGTGAGAGCTCAAACATAACACATTGATTATAAAGTTGTTTAAAGTGGAACCTTTTGGCAGCAGCAATACCCTTCCATCTTAAGGGCATTTTTACAAACTTCTGTTTTCATAAAATTGGTCTGTTTGCTGATGATAATCAGGGGCCTGTGGTAACTGCTACTTATACTCCTAATTTTCTTAGATTTAGTAATGATGTAATTAATGTTGCGCATACTACTTTTGCACCTTGGTTTTAATTGTTGTTATGCTGTATATATATATATATATATATATATATATATATATATATATATATATATATATATATATATATACACATACACATATATCGCAGGTCCACTGAAGTTACCAATGTGGGTCCTTGAGCAAGACCCTTAACCCTCATTGCTCCAGCGTTGTGATTAACCCTGTGCTCACCTTGTAAGTCGCTTTGGATAAACGCGTCTGCTAAATAACCAAATGTAAATGTATATATATATATATATATATATATATATGCACACACATGTTTTAAAGGGATAAGATTATTATATTATTATATCTATTGGCACTGTACAGCTGACACAGACACACACACACATTAATACATATTAAACTTCATTCTGCGTTTTGATAAGGCCATGCTAGTGACACTTTGTCACCAAGTTATGCTTAAGCAGTGAGGGAGTTAACACAGCTTAGTACTAGCACAAGTGTGTAATCCCACACTAATCCGGATTCTCTCCAAAAGAACATGCAGAGACATTAATACACCTACATGTTCACCTGCAGATTTACACCCTATTACACCCTTACCATCACATCAGTAGTGTGCTTGCTCAGACTGTTTATTCTGAGAGTGACAGTAACTGCAGGGCTCAAATAACTGTGTGACAGCAGCTAATTACTGCATTTCTCAGTGCATTAGAGAGATGAAAGTGAGTGTGCTCACAAATACAAAGACAAAATAGACAATTTACTGAGTATAAAGTAAAGACACTTTTTTATATAAATGCAATTAAAACTGAGATCTATACTTAATTAATTAAGTTCATTCACCTTAACCTTAAATGAACAGAGAGAAAGACAACGGTTTTTAGTGTTTTCAACAAAATGATGTAAATCTATTTGTTATTTGAAAATGTGACACTATTTAAGACTATTTTGTTGGACCCACTTTGATCGTAATATCAGGATAAGCAGAATAAAAGGCAATGGTTTTGAGGTGGTCATAGACAATCACTGTCTTCTCATCCTTCCTGACTGATTTTTCTAAAGTTTTGCATTTTGCTAATGTCCATGTCCCTTTTGTTAGTAGGATCACTGTAAGAGCCCTACAAAGGGACCTCCAGTAGACTTTATAAGGGTAGTCTGATGCATACTTTCGAGTGAAGGCAGTTTCATATAACATAAAAACACAGGGACTTATCAGTGCATCCCACACCACCAGGTCACATCACCAACTGTCCAGAAGCTCACTGATGCCTTGATACAGGTCTGAGAGTACATACTGCTACCCATCAGGAGCATGAGGAACCATACACACTACTTATATTATAAGTTACTGTTAATGAAATTGGATGAACCTATGATTTTAATGTTTTTCTTTGATATTTGACATACATTTTCAATGGGATTATTCCTGTTTCAATTGATTGTTATGACATTTTGTTCCCAAATAATTACACAAATTCATATAAGTTAAAATTTGTGAAATGAATATTTTAGTCACTGAGAACCAATGTGCGATTCAAGGGTTTCCTTTTTTTTAGCAGTGTATAAAAACACTAAATTAGTAGAAATCCCAGTATGTTAAGGGCTAATAGTTGAAACCAATATTTTGAATATGCATGACCATCTAGCCCTCGAGCTATCATGATGTACATAGCCATATGGATTTAAAGTATTTTAGAAAATTATTCTCTTCTAAAACAGTCTGTCGCTGCATCAAGAAATTCAACATAAAAATATACTATGCAAAGAGAAGATGTCCAAACTTTTTGAAGCCTGTCATCTATGATGACTATGATACAATTTTTGTATACAAAGGACATACATTCATTCATTATCTTCCGCTTATCCTCTATTAGGGTCGCGGTGGGGTTCCCCATGCCCATCCAGGGGAGAACGTCTCAGGCGCTGGGCAGACAGACCCAGGACAGGGCGCCAATCCATCGCTGGGCACACACTCACTCACACAGACACACTCTAAATTGGGCAATTTTGAGAATTCAATTAACTTGATCCAATTTTTTTGGACTGTGGGAGGAAACCGGAGAACCTGGAGGAAACCCACGCAGACACGGGGAGAACATGGAAACTCCACCCAGATGGGGATTCGAACCGGGAATCCCTAGCGCTGAGAGGTGAATGTGCTAACCACTAAGCCACCGTGCCACCCCCAAAGGACATACAACTTAACAAAAATAGTGCAAACAACCACATTTGTGATGGAATTAGGTGCATTTGTGTAAATTGGTTAATTTGCAAATACATGAACAAACACACATGTTGTCGTTCAGACACCTTGTTTCTATTTCTGCAGGACAATGCTAAAACTACAAAAAAAAAAAAAAAACTTTGTAGCGACAAAAAAAAAGGTAAGGGACTTGAACTGTATGCAGTCTCCTGATCAGTCTCCTGTAGTTATAGGTCTAAAATTTATGAAGATAAAAATTTAATTTATCCTGAATGCTGTACAAGACAAACCACCATGTAGAGTGGTAAACTACAAAAATTGAAAAGCGTAGTTTTCATAGTTATGTTAGTTGTGTTAGCACAATTATTTGTGTGTAAATAGTATTAAAAAAAAAACTCTATAAAATAAATACAATAAGTTTTTATTTGGGGCATTACTGCTGCCCTACTACACAGCCTGATACATGTATGGTCATTAAAATAACAATGTTTTCCAAAGTATACAACATTGTATGGTAAATTAGGAAAAGAACCTAAAAATGGCAGTATGAGTTTCCTGAGTACAAGAACGTGAATGTTGGACTGTAATTCGGTAAAAGTTTGATATTAATAAAATATATTTAGATGCCAGAATACTTTGTTTTTGTTTTGCTGGTGGAAGCATGGTGTGAATAGTACAACAATCTACAACTAGATTTATATGACAAAATCAAGAGTGTTCCTGTCACTGGCCAATCAAATGTCAGTGATGGGGCAGAATTCATCCAATTAAAAGAAGATCGCTGGGTCATGGGCAAAAGGGCATGACCCCTACTGCCCTTCATGACTACATTAATACTATAGGAGCTCCTCACACAAACATACTTGTACTCTGAAGCTAGTGCTAATAATGGCAGGTTATTAAGTCTCCTAATCAGGTCCCAGCAAAACAGTTCCAGCAACACAACCCATACACACACTCACAAATGCAACCACACTTCACATTGATGAGTGAAGATTCTGCATCACTACATTTACAGCTTTAAATGTCTTAGCTACCAGGTTCTCAGTGTGTGACTCACTTCTTGACCTGTAAGACAGTTTTAACTGTTTTTATGCAAAAATTTCCATTTGTGTATTGTACTTAAGCCTTCCACAACCATTCTGCATTATATTCTGTTATTAAGGTTTCTCTTATACATTTTCTGATGTACTTAACTTTGTGAATGGTTGTGATGATTCTTTTCCTTTTTAAGTCATGTTATAACTGATTCATTTTCATTTTGTGTCTAATGAACATGTAATGTGTAACAAAAATTGGCAGACAGATTTGGTTTTTAGAGATTTTTCATTATTTTAAAGAAACTTTTCTCTTTGTAAATGGGAAATGACTGAAGTTATGAAGCAAAAAATGTTCTTCTATGAGTGATTTTTGCCTGGTTTTAATTTTAAAGCTCATGCGGGCTGTCACAAAAACAGCACTTTATCACTTTACCAACATTGCCAAAGTGAGGTCAATCCTTTTCCCTCTCTCAAAGACAGAGTGATGAACACTTCTATAACTACCAGGCAAGACTACTGCAATGCCATAGGTTCTATACTACAGCCATATAGGATGACAGCCTTAATTGTCTGAAAATTGAATTGCTGCAGCTGTTGGAATTCAGTGCATATTTGTCCCCTTTTTGCTGTATTGCAGTGTGTGTGTGTGTTTTACCTGTTTTTTGGACTGCAGTGCATGTGTCAGTCTTTCTAGTTGATTCTGAAGTCTGTCTCGTTCCTCTTGCGCCGCTCTGTTGGCTAACTGGAGAACTGAGACTTGCTGCTGTAAACATGCCATCCTCTGATTTCGTACAACAAAAACTTGTGTCTTAGCTTTTCTTTTCTTGCTTTTCCTTCCATCCTTACCTGCTGCTGCATGGTAAACCAGACACTGGGAGTGAGTGGAATGAGGGTTGTACCACTGAACCACTGTAGACAGTAATTTTGTGCATTTTTTCAAGTTAACAATTTTGACGTCTAAGTCAACAATTTTGATATTTCCATTAGATGCTTATCCACATTATAAAAAAAAATACAGCACTATATTTATAAACTGCCTACAAAAACTATGATGTGTTCTTATCTGAAAATATTTCAAATGGTCAGGTTTTCAGTAACCAAATGTACTAAATGTTGATTTTCACTCATACGCCAGCCTGACTTTTTTTGAATGTCTCTTTAATGTGCTGGAGAAAAAAGGTAATGGGTTGGTTTAACTTTCCTATCAGTATTTTAAATTATAACGAAAATATTAAAGGAACTATAAATGGAAATAAATGTTTTGATGCTACATGAGATGAGGGTTAAAAACAATATCTTACTTTGTGACTGTTTATTTCTTTTAGGTAGTGAGGGTACACTTCTGGTAAACATATCTGAACATATTGTTTAGTATTAAATCAGTACTTTTTAATCATTTTGGCTTCTGAAACATCAATATGTGTAGAATGAATGCATTCCAGATTAAATCAAATTATAATTCATTCATTCATTCATTATCTTCCGCTTATCCTCTATTAGGGTCGTGGTGGGGTTCCCCATGCCCATCCAGGGGAGAGCGATGGGCGCTGGGCAGATAGACCCAGGACAGGGCGCCAATCCATCGCTGGGCAAACACTCACTCACACAGACACACTCTAAATGGGGCAATTTTTGAGAATTCAATTAACTTGATCCATGTTTTTGGACTGTGGGAGGAAACCGGAGAACCCGGAGGAAACCCACGCAGACACGGGGAGAACATGGAAACTCCACCCAGATGGGGATTCGAACCGGGAATCCCTAGTGCTGAGAGGCGAATGTGCTAACCACTAAGCCACCGTGCCGCCTTCAAATTATAATAATGTCTGAAAAGTTTTTTTCTTCACAACCTCTCAGATTAATCTCTCACAGTGTCTCTGTGTAAACTGTACAAAATGTTAATGTAAACAAGCTCGACCTCCAGCAGATACAACAGTAAAATGCTACTTAAACACTAATGCTGCTTTATTAATAATGTCATTACATAATATCATTGCTTAGTATATACAATGGTGCAGAAATATAAACACAGAAATAAAGCCTGCATGATGTAGTGCTTGTAATACTAAGCTACAATGTTAACAGGAAGTGAAGGATGCGCTACCTGATGAGATGAAGGCGGCGCTCAGAGACTTCGCGGCAGGTAAATCATGTGTGATGGCACCGTGCTGAGGGACCATGCCTGACCCTGAGCCCTATGGAGGGGCGGGAAGGAGACACAAGCCGTTAATCCAGAGAAACCGTTTAACGTAACGCAACATGGCGCTTCCTGACAGTGTGACATGGGGAAGCGTTTGTAGTCACATCAAAGCGTGGTGGATTGGCCCCTCGAGTTTGTATCTGAGGACAGGTTAAAAGGGTTTGATCACTCTCTCGCTCTCTCCCTGGTTCGCCTGGTTTCTTGGGTTTGATCAAGGATTCATCTAGAAGCTCTTTAGTGTGACACGAGTAACAAGGAGCTCGTCTGTCACTGAGAGCAGAAGCACAAGATCTGAGAGAGGAGCTGACAGCAACAAGAGTGAACGAGAGAGAGAGCGAGCCCGGGAGAGTGTGGAAAAAGACAGAACATGTTCGTAAAAAAAAAAAAAAAAGAAGAAGGAAAAAAAAAAAGAAATGGCTTCAGGCTTTCGCTGAAGAAAGAAGCACTAATAAAGACAAAAAAAGTTTTAGCAATATCAATTAATTTTCCACATATATCCTTACTTACATCTCCATACTCTATGCTTTATTCTGATTCGTGTGAACCATAACATAAAACAAAGAAATATCAAATATTAATAATAAGTGCTGTTATGTTAGAAATGTAGAAATTTACAGGACTCCCTTTGTTGAACAAATGAGATAAATGGACATTTACATACATCTCACAGCATTAATGTGTTATATTTTAACATGACATTTTTAAAAATAAATCCTTAGGCACAATTTCAGTTTTTACTAAAGACTAAAAAATACAGAACTAATAAATATGATTTTTTTGATATGGGCCAAATAAATGTTTTAATTTTTCCCTAAGCCTTAATGTCATTTACATACCTGCATGAAAAAGAAACAAATCTGCATATTTCGTATCCTCTTTGTATCTGATTTCGCAGTGTCTGTCATTTCAGTGCACAAGAAGGTTACCCTTTGACTGTCCTGAACTGACCTGTGATCGAGCAGCAAATCGGTGTGTTCGAGCTGGATGCTGATTTTCTAGACAATGCAAAAATTTCTCACTTTCACTGAAAACAAAAGGGAAAAATTTAGTTCTGACATCAAGGTGTATATAATTATTTTTATCATGTAACAATGATTAAAATACGTTGTCAAATTATATTAATTTACCTTTTACTAATTATACAATGAGCATCATAAACATTTATACTGTATGTAAATAATTGTCAGGTTTAAATTTACTAAGAAACTACTTTTTTTGACTGAAAGTCCACTTTGGCCATAGAGATCATAGATATACTGGGATTAACTACTGAGAGGAGTCAGATTTAAAATTCAGTTATTAAAAATTTTAGGTTATTTTTATGGATTTATAGACTTTTATAGAAAAATTGCCTATGCAGCAAAATTGCTACTCCTAAGCAAACATCATTGTAGCTCTCTCCGATTTAAAGATGACAGCACAACTGTTCTTAACAACACTGAGAACTGTAACATAAATAACACAAACAAATTTCTGCACTGTAAACTATTAGTGTTACTTATTCACTATGAATTAACTCTCAGTCTTAGGAGTGACCCAATGCTTGTTTAACCACATTAATTTACATCTTGACTTAGAAATAGCCAAGAAATTGTATATTAATTTACATGAATACTAAAAAAGGCAATGCACAAGAACCTAATTGGCTGCATTAAATATCTAATGTCCATGACACATTAAGAAACACTTCAAAACACTTAATTCTAACTTAGGAACTTTAGAAAAAAGAACATTCTTGATGTCCTTTAAGAGATAGGAACATAAGATAAAATTTTAATATAAACTGCTCAAATAGGCAGTTACAATAATGCCAGGTAAAAACTGATTGTTTTGTGAGCGTCGGGAGATTTTTAGATGCATTTCTTAAATAAGTACAAACAAAAAGCAATGTAAAAATCCTTTACTACTAATAAAAATTCTGCATTTAAAATTCTACTCAAGAAAAATATATGTAATGTTATTGCAAGTATAAATGAGTATAAGTAAGTTATTATAAGTAAGTATAAGTACAGTAAGTAAGTCTCAGCAGCAAAATATATTACATTAAAGTAAAAAAAATCCTGGTTTAACTGATGCATTATTCATGCCATCTTAATTCATAAATTACTATTGTATGGTTAAGTAATAAATACTGTAGTATTAGTGTGTAAGCAGCCTGTTATTGAGGCTGCTGGAGCTTATTAGAAAATTTTATTTAAACTGAAAAGTTCAGTCCGAGTGAAAATTAGATTATTAATTGGAAAGGAATTTAAAAAAAAAGCATTTAACAATAATATGCTGTCAGTGACTTTTTTTTAGTTTTTCCAACTGATGAATTAATTATTTTTTTATACGTTTTATAATAAGTCACTAATGGTGTCAAAGTGAAGTGGTTATATAAAGTTGAACCAAATGCAAATTACATTAATTCTACCTTCTCGACGCATTCGGCAAAGAGTAATTATAGTCATAATTAAACATTAAACACAGATTTTGGCAAAACACTTTTTTTAGCACTTAACTCAAAGCCAATTGACCACATCTAAAAACAAACAAAATGATTCACAAGAATAATTTTAAAATAAGAAGTCAAAAGATTAAATTGCAATTCTTATAAACAGTTGGCATAAATATCACTGTAACTGTGTATATGTGTACTTATCATATTTTCTCTTATTAAAATGTAAAGGCATCCATTTTTAGATATGTAAAACTATGTATTAAGTATTCTAGAAAAAAAATATGACATGAGAATGATAATTTGTTTAAATACTAAAAATGAAATCAAGTAATGTGGAATATGTTGGCATTAAGATTGGGGGAAACTGGGATAATAGGAGTAATTTGCTCTAAAGCTTCACACTAGCTTAAATCCAGATACAAATCCAAGCATTAGATCGATTCATTCCTGGATGCTTTCAGGATAAATTTATAAAGATACAAATAAAGTTTGCAGCTATGCGATTACCTGTCCTGACTTAGGTCTTCCCACTCGTCCTTGATGGGGCTACTCAGCATCAGCTGGCGCTTGGAGGTCTTGATTGCTCGTGCGTGCATCCGTCCTCGCCAAGTCTTGTTCCGGTGAAAGTCTCTCTCGGCTCTAAGGATCCCTGCTTCCTGTCTAAGTCTCATTAAGGCACTACGAGCTGCCGCCTCAGCTCGACGGGACACTTCAAGCTGGCTTAGCAGGGAACAGGCTTTGTTCTGCAACTGCTCTTGCTCTCTGCAAAGTCGAGTCTGGGCTTCATCAGCTCGGAGCTGGGCCTGACGAAAGGCTGTCTCAAGCTCAGTCCGCATGTTGCTCAGCAACTCATTAGCATCATGCAGCACCTGGTTTTGTTCTCTAAGCTTTAAAGTCTCCTTTTCTAAATTGACCATCTTCCTCTCTAGCACCCCAATCTGTAAAGGTACAAACATACAGTAACAACGAAATTCTATTAATCTGTACACATAAATACTCTGGTGTTTAAATGTTTGTGAACACTTTAACATCCATATCAATTTATATGAGATATGAGACCACAGAAATTTTAAAGGGGTCAATACAAGTACCTAAGCAAAAGCCAAACAAACTTACAAAAGAAAGCATTGTATCACTTTTTATTTATTCATTCATTATCCCCTGCTTATCCTCTATTAGGGTCGCGGTGGGGTTCCCCATGCCCATCCAGGGGAGAGCGTCTCGGGCGCTGGGCAGATAGACCCAGGACAGGGCGCCAATCCATCGCTGGGCACACTTTTTATTTATTCCAAAAATAATTCCTCTTTAATAAATGTGTGAGTGGCAAATTTATATGAACCTTCAGCATGAGCAGATAATTTCAAAAGTTAGTCAGGTGTTTTAAATATATATGCTTTGAACTGGGTGTGGGTTTGATAAACATTTTTATTCAAAAACAAGTTTTTTTTTATTAAAGTCCAATCTTTACAACAAGTGTGTTTTGGCTAATTTATGCTCAAGAATAAATGGTGTGCATTGTAGAGTTCCAAGAAAAAAAAAGTTCTATACAAACGGGTTAAAAGTCTATCTGTGTGGAAGTACAATACAGCTTATCAGTTATAGGAAATTGTAATTTGCAGTTATTTTTATATATTTTTATAATATTTTGCCGAGTAACATTTTGTATTACTTATATTAGCTATTTTTAGTAGCTACTTTTGAAAATTTGTTTAGCAAAAACCCAGACAATTTAGATATGATGCACCCACTCAGCATATTACTGCAGCCATACTTTTAAAATAATGCAACATAATTGTACACCTGTGTTATACAGTTTGTCAACAATAGCTATTAACTTGTACTTCCCCAGTGTAAAGTGTAGTTTCAACATTGTGACAATTTAGTAAACAAATTACACATTAATGTGGGATAATGATGGGAAATTTTCATTTAAATTATTACATCTAATTAATATTTGTATAACAGACCAGGCTAATAAATGTTAACAGGCTAATAACTCCTAGTTTAATAAAGAGAGTGTCCCCTAGAATTAGGAACGTGTTACAACAATTTTACAGACAAAACATCTTTCAGTAGGAAAAGGCATATAGCTTTGCAAAAGAAATTTGACTGTCTGGAATTAATATATAGGAGTCGGCAACAATGAAGCCATTATCCACAAGTCAGAAAGTTAGTCAGACATGTAGCCCAAGAGCCAAGAAGCACTGGAAATCAGCATAAGAAGGATTTGGGGGCACAAAGCAGACTCATTACAGAGGAAATCATAGACAACTATAGACTGCAGTCTCCATTCAGTTACACTGAAAGACTAAATTACTAATGTAAAAGATTTTTGAAGAAACATATAAAAGCATGTTCTAGAAAATTGAAAATTGGCAAAACAAGACTTTTTCAAGACCTTTTAGCTTTTTAGCACATTCACCAAAAAACATGTCAGAAAGAGAAATTAATCTGTAGATGAACCCGTCTAGCCAAGTCACACATATTGTTAAACTGCTGTTTATTTTCTTTATGTTATGCAATGCAACATTTAATTCCATCCAAAGTTGCAATACTGTTTGACCTAAATTATGTATAGAAAAAGGGAGGAGTTGATCCATTACACAAAAGTTTTTCAGTACAGCCCAAAGACCACCAACTATCAGGATTACTGAAAAAATAAATACAGAGTTATGTGGTGTACATCTCTTAGAGCTCCTGCACTATTAGCTACTGTCTTGCTATTTTTAGGACTTTCATTCTCTTGGGCATTCTCTTACTCTTGGACTCAAACAGTAGATCACATTTGTAGATTTTCACCTTTAAGCATGAAATCTTGCACCATGACTATGTCCAACTATACCCTGCTCTTTATCATTGCCATTATGCAGAGCATTCGTGGGTAAATAAGTGAATTTTATGTGGATGGTTGATCAGATGAGAGGGATTGAGGAGGATTAGAGGTTGAGGGCTTGAAATTTAAAGTGTCAGAAATTACAGCACTCTCAAAAATGTCCTTTTGACTTCTGCAAAGCACATCACATCATACACCCAGTTTGCAAAGTCAAATCAGAGAAGCACACAAATAATTTAAGCAAAAGAGTGTGTATAATTAATAAGATGTACTTTGATTTAAAATTCTAGCATGCTTCTCATATTAATGGTGACAACAACAAAAGTCTGACTTTCTGTAAGGATGTTTTAGGCATCAAGCAAAGATGTTGGTCTGTCACCAGAGTCTTGGCATGTGATGTCACCGACAACTTCCATCACATGTCATACAAGTCCAGATATGGGGTGCAGCATCAAGGTTTGAGACCAAGTGTGAAAACGTCCTTAGTGTGTACAAAGAAGCTCTGTAGGCTATTTGTAGTATGTGAAAGAACCATGTTTGTGTGTGTGTTTGTGCATGCGTGTGAATGTGTGTGCGTGTGGAAGTTATACCCCCAGGCAAACTGCCTCCTTTTACTTTCCTAGAGCTTCAACACTCCACCTTTCATACAGCATTAGGCCTTTTTACGCTTGGCTGACAACAGCCTGCCAGGAACGTAGGTGCTACACACACAAACACACACACACACACACACACCCAAACCCCTGTAGGTTATTTGGTTGAACATGGTGCTTGTCATTCAATAATAAAGGCGATGACAAGCCCCCATTATTAAGCCATATGGCAGGAGCTGGCATGTGCCTCAGTGCCATCATATGCTTTGAATTACAGAACAAGCCATTTCATTCTTGTACCTAATAGCTGCTCTGCCCAACCATATGTCCACTGATCTGCAATGTGTTTCTGGGCTATATAAAGAACAAGAATGTTATTTTCTCCTCATTGGTAGGTAAATAAAAAATACAAACTAAATAACATATATCTGAATGACTCTCATCTCCTGTAGGTTAATGATGTGGCTTAAGTAAATGAACAGAGTAAAGTAAGTTGACAAAAGACTGGATGAAGAGAGCCTTAAATAACTAATCTGCCAGTAAGTACACCTATGTCTCATTTGATCTAATGCCAGTTATGGCTCAGAGCATCCCGAGTTATAGATTACAGGCAATTACTGAAGCAAAAAAAACAAACAAAAAAAAAACACATCAAAGCAGTGTGGAGATTTTTACTGGGCATGCACGTGCTGTTTAAAATGGAAAGCACAGTAGTGATGGAATGAGTCAGGGACTTGTATCTTGTGAGTGGAGACTTCTTTTTGCTTAATCTGGCACATGCATGCCCAGTGTATGCGAATGGCCATGTAATGTTTTTAGGGATTTTATTTTGGACACAAATTAACTTTATGGGCATTTTGTGAATGCTCTCTTAAACCCCGAGGCATTTGCACTCTCATACCTTTTTATCTAAACTGTTAGATTTCTAAAGTCATAGTTTGACGTGAAATATATGCAGTAGGTATAGCACTAGGTATAGCCTGACCTGTAAAAAAATGTAACTGGTCTTTCAGGAGGTTTACAAACTATAGGAGTGGGTTTGTGTATGTATAAATATATATGTGTGTGTGTGTGTGTGTGTGTGTGTGTGTGTGTAGATAGACCTGTGTAATTTTTGTTTCTTAATGATGTGGAGACATATATAGATTTGTTTTCATGTTTTCCATTTGTTGAGTTGAGTGCATTAGATACAGAACTGATAACTAAACCGTGGACTCAGTAGGACATAAATTCCAAATGTGAGCAAGACCACAAAATCAATGATTTGGAAATCTTTGACACTGTAAAAAGTTGACTTAAAATCTGGAAACCTAAAATCATTAGTACTGCTAAAGAAAGTAAAAAAAAACAGGCAGTATTGGTATTTTCAAAAAGTGAATGACTCTGAACATTGTACCTTTTTGATGGACTGTTCCATTCTAATTGTGGATGGGGGGATCGGCGTGCTGCTGGCTCTGACCTCATCCTCATCTTCTGTTTGCCGCGGATCTGACAGAGACAGCAAAGTGCCACAATGTCACCTACAGCCACTATAGTCCCCCCCTATATAAAATAATCACTTGGTTCTTTATAATGATTAAATTCTGGCAGCTCTTTTCTTCAGCTTTCATTCTTAAAAAAGCTTTTAATGACCTGAACGTTTAGTGGAGATGGAAGAAAATCTCTTAATCACCTCTTAAACGGTGCCAAAAGAAGTCTGAACTGCCGCAATCATCCCAGTATTGTTTGAAATTGCTTTTTTTCTTACTTATAAAATTTATTTAATTAGTCAGATGTCATGTGAAAACTAGCGACATATTAAAACAGCATTTAATAAAATGCATTGAATGAGAAAGACTCCGACTGACCGGGTGACCTGTGGATACGAGTCAGATGATGTACACACACACACACACACACACACAGTTTGTTACTTTAAATTAGCCATCTCTTTTGTCTTGGGAACTTGTCAGGACTAATCAGGTGCTTCTCGGGTAGCTGGCCTCTTTCTGGATGGCTGATAAATGGCATAGCATGATTAAATAACTGAGAAGGCGACTTACGCCATGTCAAGCTTGGTCGAACCAAAAGTTCCTGCTTAATTACAACCCACTGTGCTCCTGAACAGCCGATACGGATTAATAGATTTGTAAAACACCAAGCTCAAACCATCTGTCAGATCTGCTTGGTTTAAGCACACACATTCTTCTGTTTTTCATTAGATATATTTTTTTTCCGCTCTACAGATGTATGTTCGATAAATCTGGATTCATCTCCCGGCTTAGACACTCTGCATAATAAACACATGTCTGTCCAATCTATTAGGCAGCAAACCACCATGCACTCGCACTGATATCTTAATAAAACAAAAACATTCACCATTAAATCAGAATCATATGCATGAAGGATCAAGAACCTGACTGACCAAAGTTGCTCACTAAGAGCTCCTAAATCCAGAAGCTTCCCATTTCTTTATTTCTGCATGTGTTTCAGATCAAGGAACTTCAGATTTAGATAGAAAGTTTGTCCAAAAAGTTGTGGACAATATGACCTTTCAAATATATGTGTTAACAACGTTAGTTAACAACGATTTGTTCCTGAAAAAATAAGATTTAAAATGAGATAATTTGACAGATGGATAGTTTTCAAACTAATGCCAAAATCAAATACACAATATTTATATAAAATAAAATGTAGGGGGAGGAGGTGGAGCCATAGGCGATAAACAAAGAGGTAATTAATGCAGCTACCAGTGGCTCTACCTACGATCAGTGTGCAGTCTTTATATGCTGGAGCAACAGGGAGAGTGATCAAAGTAAGAGAAACATGGACATTTCTGTGTTTGTAAAAACTTGTGTCCTCTCTCCTCGTTGTGTCCCACCCTGTCACATTTTGTGCCAAAACATGGAAAGATAAGGATGACGGTTACAACATCAGCATGCATCACCGGCATGATATTTAATCCTGAGTTTGCTGAGGTTTCAATGGTTGCATTGGAGCAGAACAGGTAAATGGGTGGTGTGGCTTGCTGCAGTGAAATACAGTGAATGAGAGAATGAACACTGATCACAGAAAGCGTCACAGCATTTTTTCACAGCATTTAAACCAGCCCATCTGACCACAACAATTTTGTGAAAATCACTCAGGGTACATTCTTTTGCCCATTCCGAGTTGATTTAAGCCTTTCCTAATACTCCTGGCATGTATCTAAATAACTTTATTCATCTCATTACACAATTGATTGTTTAGAAAATTGTATGACAGTAGGTTGGAAAGTGTAGAATATTGATGACAAATCAAGTGACTATCAAGTGTGTCATATCATCAGAAAATGGAAAAAGAACAATAGAGATTGAATTAAAAGCAAAACTTACACTCATCCTTTTCCAGATATAACCGTAGTTCCTGAGCGACAGATCGCTGTGATGCCGCATCAACGCGAGCCATATCCAATTCCTCCTCCAGTTGAGCTCTATATAAAAAAGCAGGGAAAAGATAACTTAAAGGTTTCACAACAATACAGATTTCTAAAGATATACATCAATACACATTTTAGTGTACCTACTACACACAAGATGTACCTACTACACTACTTGATAAGTACAAGTCTCTAACACTCACCCATTCTGCTAATTTCTATTTTAGTGGGATTGAGATAAAAGACAAACTTTAATTAAATAGCTTTTAATTTGCAGGAAACTGAGGTGCTAAGTGACACACACAACAAGGATCCACTTAGACTTCTTTTCACCCAGAGTTGGAGATGTTGCAATGTGAGAGTGACTCCAACTGCATGAGAACTTAAACTAAACCCAATTAGCCCCACAGTAATTAGCTTTGTTCATGTTAAAGACTAATTAAAAAGCCCTGCAAAAAAAGAACAGCAGTGATTTACTTTCAAGTTATTATTAGGACCCAAAAACAGTCTGCAGAGAAATGGGTTCTGCTCTCAAGAGATGCTTGCACCTGAAACATACACCTAGTTCCCCTCCCTTTAGCTCTGGTGCTGCTTTACTGCGTCTCTGTGATGTTTCTGAGACCTTGCTCCCAAATACAGCACAGATATCAGAAGCCTTATTCTGTACACAATGGGATAGCACAGAAGTAAGGAAGAATGCACCACACACTAAGGGAGACACAATTATTGATAATGTTTTCTTCTACCAAAAATAACCTGACATCCTTCCTAAATTTAAAACATTTTATTGGATTTTGTAAAGACTAAATAAAGTTAATGAAAAATCATTAAAAACTAAATGAAAAGGCCTTTTATAGTTTATAGATTATGAACAAATCAAACTCTAGGAAAAGATGACATGCTTTAGTAAAAATAAACTCATCTGAGAATTACTCTAGCAGAGTGTTTTGTAAAAACAACATAATTTTAAAGTATTTGTGTTTGGTAGTTACTATTTTATTCTTTTGTAATTTTATTTCAACTTGTTTTTCTTGTGGCTTTGCTTGAGATAGAAATACCAAATCCTTGCTGACTGTTCTCTCTTAAATTGCTATTATATGTGTAAAAATCACAATTTGGATAAAGTTTACATATTTAGTCACTCTGGCAGCGGCATGGATGATTGAACACCAGGTAGGAGGGCAGGCAGAACCAAGGAGATAAAGAAAGAAATTGACAAAAATTTCCAGTAATGCTCTGTATATGCAGGTATTTAGGGAGAAGCGAGACTCTGAGAATGTGTATAGAGTAACAGGAACCGGAGCTCAGCAACAGTTACAACAATGCAATTTGTTTAAAAAAAAAAAAAAGCCTGTTACTTATGTAATGAATCCTGACTTCAGTGCTTAATGTGCAACATTATCAGCAGAATATTTGGCATATTTTCCTCACTTCCTTAGTTCCTCAGTTACCATTTCACTGCTACAGTCACAGATCAGCATGATAAAGTCTGATGCTTACTGATTTCTGGTGTGGTTTTTCTGCTTCAACACAAATAAAATACATTTGCTTTACAATGATATTTAAAAAGCCATATGTGCTTTAAAAAATATTCTACAACAAAAAACTTGCACATAAATCAGTGTGCTTCATTGGTGCTTAAAATATCCTAAACCAGATTTTAAGATTTATAATTATTTTCAGCACTTATTTTCAGTATTGTTAACACCTTAAAATGGGGTATTTTCTGTTCATGCAATGAAAAAAATATTATGATCTTGATATTCACAAGCTACTTGTCAGGTTTTTAAATAAGTGCTTTTAACCGAATGAACACTTTAAATATATGTGGTTTAAATTTACAGTACAGGTGATGGTTTACCACTTCCAACGCAGACATTTACAGCATTATAGATAGAGGTGTGGTGATGCATTTTTTTTTATTTCTCTAATTTTTTGGCTTGTTCCCTTGAGATCAGCAATGACACCCTGGAGAAGGTGGTAATGCCAGTGATGGAATTAACTGCCAACCAGTGGAAAAATTAGTTATTGATCTGTGCCTGTTTAGAAAGATGAAGACTAATTTAATAAAAGCGCCATTTATAGAGAGAAACAGACACAATACGAGACAGATGGTAAGATGGAGAGTAAAAGGCAGTTACCAAGAAAGTGAGACTGGTAAACAGAGATCAGGTCGAGAGAGAGTGAGCTAAAGAAAGAGAAAGATCTTCTAATAAGACATAATAAACAGCGATGTTGGTAAAAGCAGTTAATATTGAGCCTCTGTGTTCAATAAGAGACCTGTCCAATGGTTGCTGGAAGTGAGTTTATTAGCACTCCAGCTGTGAAGATGCCATGCTTTAGGCTCCCCCGACCCCCGACAGGCACTCAATTAAAACATAGTGACGGCGGCGCCTCTCTTCATGTCAACAGCATATAATTGTTTTTTGAGATGTTGCTAACTCCCTGCGCCTCCCCCCGCACCCTCCTCGTGCTCTTCTCGCACTGCGGCTCTGAATAGCTGCATTTGAATAACAGATGTTTATTTGCTAGGCTCGGTCGTTCCCGCAGGACGCTTGGCGAGTCCTTCTAAGCTGGTTGAGTATCTCTCAGAATAAATAAATAAAGAAGCAGTGGGCAGCAAGCAGATTCAGGGCTGAGCATCCTTCTGCTTCTGGCTCAGTGTGAATCACAAGTCACAAATCACAGCCATGATTCAGAATGACCAGCTGGTTGAATTGCAAGCAAATAAAAAGAAAAAACATAACTAAAAGTGTGCCTCACAAACACAAAACAAACAAACAGAAAAATACAACCACAAGAGTATTTGCATTCGAAGACCAATGGTGTTTAATGCATGTTGATAGAATGTAGTATTTTATGAATTTCCTGTCGAACTAAGGAATGAAAAATATTTAATACAAGTTTTAGTGTTATTCTTATTTTATTTTTTGATAGCACCCTGTGGAAAACACTTAAAGAGTTTCTTACATTTATCTACTAGAAATTTGGATGTTCATCCTTTGCTACCGGCTCCAGGTTTTCTCAGAGTTTAAAATGTGAATTGACAGAATCGAACTTCTGTTTAAAAGATTTTCTTACAGATGTTCTACAGGATTTAGATCTGGACTCATAGTTGCTTGCTTCAGAACTCTCCAATGATTTTTATTGAACATTTTCTGGGTGCTTTTAGGATTATGAATTAGTTCCTCTTCTGTCAGAGACCCAACCTATCTGAAACCTAAATTATGCTTCAAGATACTTTGTTATAGTTTTCAAATGTTAACTGTGTATAGATGCCATACACAATCAGGACATTCAGTGCCAAAAGCAGCAAAATAACCCATTTCTACCTATACCATATTTTAACTTTAAATG
This sequence comes from Corydoras maculifer, assembly GCA_019802435.1. Taxonomy (NCBI): domain Eukaryota; kingdom Metazoa; phylum Chordata; class Actinopteri; order Siluriformes; family Callichthyidae; genus Corydoras; species Corydoras maculifer. Next base: position 831,446 of record JAFMOD010000469.1, on the reverse strand, counting down.
TATGTTTGTATGTATCCTAAACAAATCCACACTGTTGCTTCAATTACTATGATACCTTACATAGTCCTTGGGGAACCTGCGAAGGAAGCAGGTTTGAGCAACATTAGTGATTGGTGGCCAAAAGTGGTTAGTGCTATTGTGTGCAAGGTAAACTTATATTAGGTGATGTGAGGGTTATTTGGTTGGATGATTTTTATTTCTTTCCCCTCAGTTAGTTATACAAACTTTGTTTTTCTAATAAAGCCCACCAAAAAGCCACTACACATTTTCACTGATTGCAGGAAACCCCATTACAAGTCCGGGCAAAGAAGGGGTTAGTAAAGAATAAAAGGAAAAAGGTTTATTAGTACATTACATTCATGAGCTTTGTTTGTAAATGTTTGTACAAACATTTAAAGTAGTGGTTTGCAAATGCTACCATAATTAAAATATAATTATTAAGCATATTTTTAATAATAATATGAAGCTAATTTATTTAACTAAATGTTCAACATGTTACAAATACATAGGGTAATAGAAATTCACCATGGTTGCATTTTAACATCTTGGGAATGACCTAAGAAAACCAAGTTCGTTTAATTTTATTATTTAATTTAAATTCTATATTTCTTAATTTGGCCAAATCTCAATTGCAAATTACCAGGAATAAACTCAACTAGTTCCTCCCACACTCTATCTCTCTCTCTCTCTCTCTCTCTCTCACACACACACACACACACACACACACACACACACACACACACACACACACACAATGATATAATGTCAAGATAATGCAAAGAGGGGAAAAAAAACTTTTCTAAAGCATTTTTTTCCATCATTTTTATCTAATTTTCAGTATATTAAATGTGAAATCAAATAAAATAAAAGCAGATTGTCAAATAAATTTTAAACAACACATAATTTAAAATAATCAAAATAGGGATAATGCCATCTTTCTGTTTATTTAGATTACCAAATAAGCATGGTCACTAATCAGCGAAATTCTGAATCTGACCAGTAATTACTGCTTAAACAAAGTATCAATTTGTTTGATTTGTGTTGACTCAAATGTCACTCAACTGCTGCAGATATCATGCCTTTACCACTCTCAAGTGCTATAAATGTAAGATAAAAATGATAGCTGGAGGAAAAAAAAAAAACTGCAGCGGTGGATAACTGCAACAGGGCTCCTCACTGCAGGAGCAGCAGATAGCCGCAAGGCATCCGTCCCTCTCTGTCCTCGCATCTAACTTGTACACAGATCAACTACTAAGGAAACACTTCAGGGACTCAAAGCGGGGGAAATTTATACAAAAGGAAAGAAGGATGGTTCCGAAGGGAACCGAGATCTTGTTTGCGAAGCAGTAGAACCCTGAGGTCAGGCCGGTCCTTGGCCATCAGCTGAACGAGAGCAGTTCAGAGAGATTTTAGCACTGTGGCTGCAGGCAATTCTTTTGCAGTCACACATCTACCTCCATAGGGACCTCCCCCACCCCCCCCACACACACACACGCAGATGCACATGTAGTACACACTCAAACACACACAAACAGATACACAAACACACACCCATACGCATGCACACAGGCACAACTACACATAAATAAATTAATTTGTACACAGAACATCACCATTAGAGAGGCAACCTTAAAATCCAGGGAAAATTGATTTTCCTAATATCTCTGCATGTAGTTGTAATGTCATCACCTGTGGTTAATCTGTTTTCTTTTAGTAATAGGGATCACAGAAGCAAGCACACAGCCTGATCTGTAATTTATGTAAGGAATTTTGTCTGATTCTTGCAATAGCACTTGACACAATCACTATGGTTATGTTTAGAAGAGACTATTCCATGTAGAGAAAGTGTACTGAAGTACAAGGTTAACGTGGTGGGTGTGTCTTGCACTAATAAGATGCAGACAAACTCTAACTCTCAATTAATAAGACACATGTGCGGCCGTACCTTGTGCGCAAGCAAGATTTCAGGTTTAAGTGTATTAAACTTCATGAAGCTGAGCACTCAGCATTTAAAATGTTGCTTTTAGAAGCCCCTAATACACAAAGATCACAACCCCGATTCTTGTACTGAGGAGGTTGTTCTTTGGCTTGTGCTATGGTGTTATGGAGAATTTTTCCCGACTGCGTGAATGGCCAGAGTTAATAGTTAAAAACTTCTTGCTGAAGAAACCTTGTGAGGATCAAGGCTCAATATGCGGACTCATTATCGTTAAGCATTTAAGAAAATGTTAACAGTGCAGGATACCAACGCACAGATTGACTCCATAGCTGTGTTCAATGATCCTTGCAGATACAGGGCTAGTAGTGTTTGGATTTACAGTCATAATTGTCTCATATCGTATACAAATGTACACAATGTCCTGATACTATTTTTTTTTTAGAATTAGCTGGAATAAAAATTAATTATTTCATCAATTATTGCAAACTATTATTTAAATGTCAGAAGACAACATAGATTTAGTGTGGCCATTCTGGAATGTTCAGAGCAGGACCTCAGGCCAAAAGTACCTCATTAGCCCCAAAATGTTTTAGCAAAGAAGATGAGAAAACAGCATTAATTAAGTAAACTTTATTAAACTTCATTAAAGTCAAAAACCACCTAGCAAGCTGCCCTGTAATGGCCACTCTCAATAATTCCTTGAAATCATCTGACTTTTCTTTTGAGTAATAGCTAACTAACTTTTGCTTTGATGTCATGCAAGTGCAGCCATGTCGAGCTAAGAGCCCTGTTTACTCACTTTATGAGACCTAAATCATCTCACACACACATACCTTTAACAACAATTAACAAGCATGGACACCAAGTGCGCCAGAGAGATATTAACCAGTGGGGGAGGGCAAATGATTATGAAATGAGTGAGCAAATAAATACTTTCAGGACAACAGAGGGATCTGTACAGGGAACAAGTTGCATCTTGTCTTAGCAATTTCCTTAAATTAACTAATTTCCCTTAAGAGCACAGTCCAGTTATGCATTAGATGTCTTTCATATCTCTGCAGTGGTTCAAACACTTTACACTTTTACCTTGTCTTATTTATATAAACACAAAGTAAGTCCTGGTCTTTGTCCTGAGACAAATTCAGAGCCGAGAGATTACCTCATCAACACGAGATTTTAATAACAATAAATCTTAAATAAATTACTAGAAATTCTCCCATACACTTAAAAATAACAAAACTTACTTACTTAAAAAATACAAAACTCTTTACACTTTTATTGCAAAGTGGGGGGTCACTTTACTTTATGTTAAGCAATTCATTTTTAACAGTAAATAAACAATTCCCTTACTTTCACACTTTAAGTGATTTAATTGGTCCTTAACATTGAGTATAGATTTGAATTCACCCACAGTTATAAATCATGGAACTCATCCTCACTTGATTACGAAAAGTGTCCTTTGGTGCTCACACCTGCTTGTTTATGGGTGAACAGTGGACTATGGCCTACGGGAGTGTCTGGCCACTAGATACTAGGTGAGGAAATGATTTCTGGGAGATAACTGAATGCCTGCCCACCACTGCTGCTTAAGTATCAGACATCCGCCTTCACTGGCAATTAGGTGTCTCAGAACTCCAGGCTGAGAGTATGTAATTAACCATTAGCGAATGCCTGCATCTCTTTTGAGTACAACCTTCACAATCACAATCACCAAGATGCGGTCAGCAAAATGGCCGCCTGCCACCGGTCGGCTCCACTAGTTTGGGCCCGCTGGCTTTTTAGAGCGAGAATCAGCTGCTAATCACCGTTCTTAATGGTAATTCGGTTCAGTGCACCTCCAAACAGCTTGATAAAGAAACACAGCCTAATTACACCTAACATCTTCCTACCATCCCTCTTTCTGCAAGTAATGACTATACACAAGGGGAGGTAGAGAGCAGGTGAAGGAGTTGGACAGAAAATACTACAGAAAGGACCAACAAAAGATATAAATTCTCTAAAAAACAGTACGGAATTTAGTACCAAGAACAAGGAATTTGTTGCTTTTAAAAGTCAAAGCAATGACAGAAAACAACAACCATCAAGTTCTGTGACATCACAGACTTCTGTTTAATCACTGTGGGTTACTAAAATAGGAGGAATAAATTATTCATGTGTTCTTACCATCTTCAAATACATACTTATAATACGTTTTAAAATTATTAAATATAAGTTTGGTGGCATGCCTGAGGCCAAAAGAATGATGTGTAGCACTGTTTTGGATCTTTGGAGATATCATACCAACCAAGCTTTTAACAAATTATCTGAAATGTATTTTTTTACTGCTTTATTATGTATGAACTGTATACATTAAGTGGACAAAGCAAGACATTCCATCCGTTGGAAACACCAACTGAAAAGTTTTACTATTTTCAGCCCAAACACAACAGCTTAAACCACAATGATATTATTTGAACCATTAGGTATGGGAGTGACACGGTTTCTTAGTGGTTAGCCCATCTGCCTCTCAGTATTGGAGAATCAGATTCAAATCCTGATCTGGGTGGAGTTTCCATGTTCTTCCCATGTCATTTGGGTTTCCTCTGGGTTCTGTGGTTTTCCCCCCACAGTCCAAAAACATGGATTCAAGGTAAATTGGCTGCTCTAAATTGCCCCTATATCGTGTGTGAGTGAATGAGTGTGTGTGACCAGCAACATTCTACCCTGGATGGGCATGGGGAACTCCCTGCGACACTAGTAGAGGATTAGGCGGAAGATGGATGGATGGATGAAAACTGCCCTATTTTAGAGATCTTTAGTGAGCCATCAACAACGCCATTTGTCAGTGTCTTTCATAGGTGTGATTTTGGTGTAATGTGCCATTTCCTTTAAAGCATTTTACTGCGTATTGAGAATATGCAGAATAGTAACTATGTATATGCATTCTTTGCGCAAATGCAGTGATGTTTAAAAGCTTTCTTGTCTATATTTAATAGACAATAACTTTGTCAAAAATTCACTGTCAAGATAGCAATGAATGTCTGGCTGTTGACGTCTGTTGACAAAATAGCAATAAAATTATTTAAAGTTTTTAATTTTTTACACTTGAACACATCTCCTTTCGGACCACAATTTTAATAGAGGCTTACAAAATTTGACAAAAAGCATCAAACGATAAAACATAGTCAATCAAAAACATTTTTAACATGGATACTGGCCAAATGCACAGAGGTGTAACATCAGCAGTGTCTCATAATCATGGGTCTCATGGAAATTCCTTAAGAAGAAAATGATGTGTTGCCATCTCTGATATTCTAGACACTGACATAAATAATTTCAAAACAACTAAAGAATGTCTTCTAATTATCATAATTCCTTATCATTGGGAAAACAGTGTCTCCTGGAGTCGACAATGGTCACAGAATGCAAAACCACAAAGTTAATGAGAATGAAAAATCTGTGCTGTGATCTGCAGGGAACCTCTTGAATTTTCAATCATTCTATGAACTAGTAATCGAGGTAGAATCCAGCAGAGATCAAAGCAAGCAGAGCACTTCTAATTTTTTTTAGGGAGAGCACGAGGCCATGAGTTTATTCAGCATCTACTGGAGCAAGAGTAAAGGGGATAAGGGCTAACACTGCAGGACGGCCACTTTTAAGAAAAGAATAGTGGAAAAAAATCCCTCGTGCTACACCAAGGTCACACTGAGGTGAGTCTTGAAAGCACAAGGACCACACCACCCCCCTACCGTACCAAACAAAATGCACTTCAAGCTTTAACACTATGACAGTGTATAAAAAACTCCATAGCCTAGAGAAATGAGCAGAATTTAAAGTAAATGCCACAGCCATGAGACACGTGTGGAAACACCAGATCCTAAAGACACATGTGAGCGTAGAGAAATACCAGAGCCTAGAGAAACACTAGAGACTGGACAAACACTAGCACCATGATAAACAAACGCATATAAAGAAACACCAGTCTGAAAAAAAGGGTTAAGAATAGGATCAAAGGCTATATAAACATTACAGCAAAAAAGCTTTTTTGATTCTTTTAATGACTGTAAACAAGTGTTCATTCATTCATTCATTCATTATCTCCCGCTTTATCCTCTATTAGGGTCGCGGTGGGGTTCCCAATGCCCATCCAGGGGAGAATGTCTCAGGCACTGGGCAGATAGACCCAAGACAGGGCACCAATCCATCGCTGGACACACACTCAATCACACTGACACACTCTATATGGGGCAATTTTGAGAATTCAATTAACTTGATCCATGTTTTGTGGGAGGAAACCGGAGAACCCGGAGTAAACCCCCGCGGACATGGTGAGAACATGGAAACTCCACCCAGATGGGGATTCGAACCGGGAATCCCTAGCGCTGAGAGGCGAACGTGCTAACCACTAAGTCACCGTGCCGCTGTAAACAAGTGTAAATTAGTTAATCTGACTGTATCAAACACATTACTACACTTGAGCTGACAAATGCTCTGTCGTTTATAATTTACTTGACTGTAATATAAACATAAGAAACTTTTGGCACAATAATTAAGAAGCGGTATAAAATGCATTTCACCTTTAAATGACTCAATTTCCAAAACAAAAAGTTTATAATTTCATCAAATATTTAAAAAATGTGTTAACCACAGTTGTAAACACATGACATTCTATTGTAACTTGAAAGTGTGGTATCACACAAGAACTCGCTTTAAAGGAAAGGATCTGTGATGTAGCTGTACTGTCCTCTACCCATTGAAAAAACAGAGAAAAAAAACTTCTTAGAATACTCAACACAAATCCCAGTTTTCTTACTGGCATCCTTATATACGAGTTACCAAATTAGTGGCAACAGTTTGGGTAAGGTTCACTACACTAGATTATAACATTGTTTTCCAGGTTCAGGGTGTCAGTGGCCCAACATGAACCTGAACTTGCATTAGGATGAGACATCAACTGAAAGGCTGCCTTTATTTTAATTATCTGATGTCATTAATGTTGCCCTGGCTTAACAGCCATAAAAATGTTTTTGATGCACAAGAGGCCCTAGTGTCTCTGCCTACAATAATAACCACCAGCTACAGTTACAGTACTCCACTCACACAAGCTGTATTACATCCTACTGGCCCAGCTATAGGGATGGGTCTATTCTAAACCTTCCCCACCCCCGAAACACCATTTACTGCTCCAACAGCCCCTGCAGACTCACTCTCAAGCAAACCATCCTTCTGTGTCCTGTCCTAACCCCCAGAGTACCTGTTTCAGCGACCCCTCCAAGGCAAATTCACCTTTCTTTGACTACCCCACTCCCCTCCTTAGCGCCATCTTTTGCCCAGAAGGCTCACTTTTAGATACAGCAAGACTTTTTCACTACACCTACTTATCCCTGAATCCCCACATGCAGCCCGATCATCCCCAGTAGGCCCTTTCTCAGGTACAACAGCCTTCTGTGGCCCTTACCCACCCCCAGAATCTCTAGCCCCATCAACCGCAGCAAGCCCTGAACAGGCAGCGGCCAGCGCTAGCCTGTAATTAGCTTGGACAGCTCAAACTCAGGCAGCCGGGCTACATCATAATGAGCCCAGCTGGGATTAGGAGGACAGGGCAGGGGGGGGTGGGGTCCTGGAACATTGGGGCAGGGGTAGAGATCAAACAGGGGAGGGCTGGGCCATGCTGGCTGCCAGGGTTAGACCCCTGAGCACAGCACGGACCAAATGAGGCCTGGCAAGTTGAGAGCCAAACAGGTCTAATAAAAAACGACTCCTCCAGCAGACAAGAGTGGTGGTAATTAATACACACTTTTGCTCTGTCGCTGAACCACACTATTCTCTGGAGAACACTTCATATAAAGCTGCTTGGAGGCTCTTTAGAATCTGCTTACGTTACAGTAAATATGTATTCTAAAGAAAAACCATGTAGCTCTAAATAAATCACAATGTTTCAATGCTTGCAGTTTTGCAAGTCAAAGCAAATCATTGTAATCCATTAGTTGTTGTTGGGGAGCAGCTGATGAAGACAAAGGTGCTGTCACTGGCACGGGATAAACCTTAATCATTAGCACATGAAAATCATCATTAATCATTAACACGAGCCAGAAATCCAAGCAGACTTGAAAATCTAATTTTTTCTTTATGGGCATGTTGTGAAGGAAAAAAAAAAAAAAAAAAAAAAAAAAAAACAGGTGAGGTACTAAGGGGCTAATGATGGCGTGTGGGAGGTAGACAGAGTTGATAATGGGGTGGAGGGGGTGAAGTTACACCTACAAGATAAAAAATTTAAAAGTGACAGAACACCCACATTAATAAGTACATTAACATTAAGACAAAGAAAGAAATATTCTGATACAACACATTGGTGAAATAAGGACATGAGGACACATTCTGTACTGGAGAGTGACAGGAAAGTCCTGAAATAAGAAAGGTCAGCTCACAACCATTCTTTTGCAACCCCCTCTACCTCCAACCGCTCACTCTTTTCCAGAGTCATTTCTAATCCAAAAGAACAAGACCTATCTTAATGACCCAATATCATTGGCATACTGTTTCCTAATGCTATTATCCATATCACAATACCAAAGAGTTATCAGACAGTCTTTTCCACCTTTGAATATCTAATTGCTCAGTTGCACAACCTATAAAAGTCACAAAAAACATCAGCTGACCCTGAAACTGTAGAGTTCCCAAACTCCTTTGACTTTAATAACATGTGTGCTGGAAGATTTATGGTATGGGTTTTAATTGAAGAGCACATACAGACAAGACATAACTACTGGAGCTGTAGAGTGGAGCGATGTGTCATAAGCCTAAATTTGAAAAAATGATGGATCGAATTGACTTGCCAAAACATCTATTGCCTGTATGCACTGTGCCAAATGTAAAGTTTGGTGAGGGAAGGAAAATGTTATGTAATCATGCTCTTTAGGAGTTCACCTAGGCACTATATAATTTAAAGGATCTTCAGCAGTCCAAGATTTTTGTAACCATTAAATGCTTCCATTAAACCACTGAACTTTATATGAAGAGTACTTTACCATTCCATCATGAATGTGCCCCAGGTCACAAATCACAACATTTATGATGGCATGGCTGGGTGAGTCTTATGTGGAACAACTTCACTGATCTGCATGGAATCCCAACTTCAATTCCATTTAACACATTTACATTAGATTATAGACTAGATAAAAAAAAACAGGTACTTTTATGCGACATCAGTGTCTGACCTCACAAATGGGTAAAGCTTCCCATACACACAATGAAAATTCTTGCATAAAGCCTCAACAAAAAAGTCCAAACTCTTTTGCACACATGGTCCATGTTATCTAAACAGGTAGTCTTTTCATGCCCTCTCGATATCTATCTATAGTCCATAAAGTCCTAAGGAAAAGCAAACAAATACAAGCTCTTTAAACAACTCCAATTTCAAAATTTCAATCTTGAATTGGAAAATCATAAATAACCCATTAGGAGTTATTACACACTGTTTTTCACTTTTTAAATACTAGCATACGTGTACCCTGATCAGGTAAAACATGTGTGTACCCATTTGCTGTTACTTATCACTATATAAAATCATATAATATATAGAATGTACTACTTACTATTTGCATTTGCCATTGTTCATTTCTTTGTCGGGAATTACATACAGTAAAAATCATATTGTATTATATTATCATAGAATGATTATAAGAAATGAAATCCCTAAACTGAATTTCTTGCTGGAACCAAGTCATAGCAGCATACAAAAGATCATCATTACTGATTTCCAATTTACCAAAAATATTGGTAAATCTATAATATAATTAATTATCTGCACAAATAAATATTGTAAAACAAAATTATGACTATAAATATGTAATGATAAACATTCATACATGCACAACCTTACTAATTATTAAAAAATATATATGGGCATTAAGTTATTAACATTCGTTTAAAAGTTAAAACTGCCCCAAAATTGCAGGAACAGTTTTCTAAAAGTTTTCACCGTTAATATGCAACAACTTTTCTGAAGTCAGAAGGACCAATTCCCAATATAACCAAATTAATCCCAGAAGTGGACAGTGGGGTCAAGTAATATGTCATCAGATAATCTGATTTGTCTTGCTGGACCATTACATGTACTTTATGGAGTAAAGTATGGAGTACATGTGCTTAAAGAGTAAGTACAAAACCTATTAAGCAAGCGGAGTTTCTATATACAGTAGGCCATGTAGTGTATTTATGCAAGTGCAGTTGTTAAAGAGAATGTTTAAAAGAGAGGAAAAGTAATGAAGAATTTGTACTTACAATATAACATAAATAAAACAATGATTAAAATGAGACCACTCACTTGTCGGCGAGCAGCTTCTTGTTCTCACACTTATAGAATGCTAACTCATTCCAAACAGCATCACTGTTCTCCTGACGTAGCTGCCATGGTTCAGCTCTACTTGTCTTGCATCGCTGTCTATACACACATATATACACACACACACACACACACAGTGAACAAGATAGACACTAAGACCAACACTTTATTCTCTGATGTACGTTGCTAGATTAAATTTAAATTTAAAGTCTTTTTTTTAGTTTTATATATTTTCTTAAAAGTGTTCAGGAGATTTGACCTAATAACTTGATTATGTTTATCTACCCACACAGATTATCAAATAAATGTATGACAAAAGTCTGATATTAAATACACCAAATGAACAAACATAAATGTGACAGCCTGTATAGACAACACGTGCAACAATATCATAAGCAGAGCAAAGTAAAATGTTATATGATAAAATGTTAGTTATAATTAATAACCCATATATTAAGTATTTTTTTAATTAGCTAATCCTAAACCTAAATAAGGATATTAATAATTCCTCTTGCAGATTTTGTTTCCTCATAGTAACACACCTGAACAACTAATTATGGCATTTTGTTGTGCAGAGACATGTATACCACAGAGGCCAGGCAGACTGTCGCAAATCAACCTGGTAGCTCCTGGCATGATGTACACCTTGGGGAGGTGTTGAACAGGCACTGCTAGACCCCAGTACTAGTACACTTGCCAGTATTTAAATGCGTGGCCTTGACTTACACACATATTCTAGATTGAGCTGGCGGCAGCCCGAGGTGACTGCTGCAGCGGGAATTCTGTGCGCCATGCAAATGTCCAAACACAAACGAGGTCAGTCTGATCATTGAACCTCAATTTATAAATTCTTAATGTGCACCATGGTGGGAATGTACACACACACACACACACACACACACACACACACACACACACACACACACACATGCATGCGTGCTCATATCCTTAGTAACAACACTATGCAAATTGTTAAATAATAAATAAATAAATAAACTAAAAATAAAAGATTTCATTTTTTATACTTATATTCTGGTCATAATACTGGATATTTTACTTTTTTTACCACTAGACTTATTTTTTACTTATTCAGTAACTAATATACAGAAAATAATAATAAGTCTTCTAAAACAAAGCTTATCCAGTGTTGCTGAGAGCACATCATTTCCTTTATGTCCAAGGACACTGTCATGTATCACGTGAATGAACTACAATTTCACAACATGCAGGATTGGATCTCTCCTAATAATTTCAGGTAGAGTTAGATAATTCTGGTAAAAGGGAATTTTTCATTTTGAATGAAAATACAAATCTATTTTTAGAAAGGTTTGTGTATAAATTTTTACAGTTTACTGGTATGCATAAATTGTTACTTAACTTAAAAAGTACAAATAAATCCAAAATATTTATTGAACCAACTGCATTGCAAATCATAAATATAAACAGTCTGTTGTTAATTTTTACCCTTCAAGATGCACTATGCATATTCATAACAGAGAAATCAGGGGAACGTAGGCAGGTTAGTCAAGTAAAATAGTATTACATCTACAAAACCTAACTGTAGCAGTACATAGTGATTCTGTTCTAGCAAATATCCATGAGAAAAAAAATTATACATTTTTAAGGCAGTATTTCTTTCTCGAAAATATGCCTTTTGTAAAAATGGTACCTTGATACTCACCACCAATGATATACCAATCTATGACAGAGGTTGTTTTGCAGGTAACAGTCTAGATGGCCTTTTTCATTCTCTGGCCTTGAAAAAGCCAAGTTAGTGCACACACACACTAGTTTCTAACACACCACTATGATTTTACTCAATATTATTACTACAATGTTCTCCTTTAAAGTCATCCTTTCATAACACATTCCAGAACAACGCAAAAACATTTTTTAAATGATGGAAGCATTTATTATTTTTAGTGACCAGTTGTTTTTATCATACTATTAAGACATGGATCCTATTTTGGAATAGCTTAGCTAAAGCTAGAGATCTGTGGTTTTTTCAGGATAAAGGGATCTTGCTGGTGGGATGGAAGCAAACTAGCAACATATTTTACAATCAACTATAAATTTATACTAAACAAAATGTGAATGTGACATGCAGAAATGAACTAAGTCTAACCGAAGACCATACTGTTTCACTGAACTGTATATTTACATTTTACAGTTAATGATTATTATATATACTCATCAAGAACCTGCTTAATATTACATCATTTTGCAGATGCATTTATCCAAAAAGACTTACAAGTATCAGTTTGGTTAGGTTTTGAACACATGTTCAGTGAGAATATAAAACTGGAGCAATGAGGGTAAGGGCCATAACAACTGGTAACTTTAGTGTCCTTTGGATTGGAACTTCAGATTGAAGACTTAAAATCCAATACCTAAACCACTAACCGTTATTAGCCACCACATCGTTTATAAGTAGACCACAATAATTTGCGCTTAACTTGTTCGTTGGTCTGTTAAATTTCTCTGCATTTATTTTATACTTAGTTGATATTATTGCATTTTAATTCATTCTCTCTATATTTTGTTTGTTATTCCATGCCGCCATTTGAAAATCTATGAAGCCATTAGAAATTTTTATATTTCTGCATGAATTTGACCTAAAACTTAACAAGTTATCCATGGTAATTTAGCTATATGGGAAAATTATTAAAAATAACACAAGTAATTGGTAAAAGAACCTTTCAGCACCTGATGTAAGGATTCAAGAAAACATGACCCCGTTTACCCTATTCTATTAAAATTAGAACTACAATTAAAAAAAAAGAAAATAAGATGTAAATACAATATACTGTAGATGTACAAAATATAATAAAGTATATATAACTATAAATATACAATAGTTATATACAAATATAATATTTGTAACCACCCTGTGTACAAATAACCGCAACTAAACATTTTCAATAATTGCTGACACAGGCAGGAGATTTGGCTTTAAGAAATTTAAGGTCATTCCTTTATACAAAACTTAATTATGAAGAGTTTCCTCCAATTCATAGACCTGACCATTCCAAAGCATTAATATTAGTCTACTTGACCTATTCTTGTCTTTCATATAATAAAAGGTCAAATTGTCTGATATTATTTTTTATTTGCTGGTATAATAAGAATTTATGTTCTAATAATAAGAATAAAAAATAAAAATGTATGTTCTAATTGATATCAATTATGACAAGCTATCCTGGCAAAAATGCAAAAAGAGGTCACCACCGCGTTTCACAGATTATTTAGGCTGGAATGCTTTTTTGTCCCTTCTAGCAACACTCCATATTTAAATAAAAAAAGTTAAATTTTTGGTTCACTAATCCACAAAACATTGTTCAATTAATCATTTGGCTGTCATTTTGATTTTCAGTAATTACAGAGCGCCAGTGATGGTGGACTGATGCACACTTTGCACTGTGTATGATCTTTTATCAAAAACCATGCCTAGTAAATGTCCAAACACATTAGAGTTAGTATTGTGAGCAGTTCATCAAAGTTCATCAGAAATATGCTTGGTTGATAATATTCACTTAAACAAAAGTGTTTAGATTTTAAAATTTGATTTTAAAAATAAAATGAGTGACCACATACATACACCTTATTGTCATTCTTAAATTTCACTATCAAATAATCGGTTTCATATAACCTTGCCACTCAGAGATATGTAATACTGGATCATTTCATCAATAAATACATAACCAAGGCCAATTTGTTTGAATTGGTTCCCTTTATTTACTTTTAGGAGTTTAACTAGTAAATATAGTAGATTAAAAAAAAATAGCTTAACATTAATAGTATTTATTACTGTTCCATACATTTAGTTAATTTGACAGGGAGGCGTAGGATAAAGATTCACATTTACAACTTTGTCCTGGACATTATGCCCCCCCCCCCCCTGACAGACTGTACATGCTGGTTCCAAGAATATGTAATTAGGTCACTTTAAAATAATTTCTAGCATACACAAAGTTAACTTACAATACAAGTTGAAAAGTAGTTTTTGTTTACAGTTCCTAAAATGCTTTATTTTTTGTCACACATCACATAAATAATAAATAAGCATTCTTGATTATGTAATATATTTGTCACTTTTAAATCCAGTAAATGTTCAGAATGTTTTTATATTATTTTCTATGATAAAAGGACTATATAAAATGATATGTTACAATTCTGTAAAAGATGCATATATTACGGAAAAAAATATGTAGCCTTGCATTACTGAAAGGATAAAATATGTTTTAAATAATATAATAGACCCTTTTTATCTTTGGGGTGTTTAAGTCTGTAAGCAGTGATCAGAGGAATCCTAGTCCAAATCCCGGGCCTTTTTATCTGCCAAATGAATAAATGTAAATATAACACACAAATACTCCTAAACAGAAATCTTCCATTTCAAAACAGAAGCCTGGGGCAATTTTCTTTTTCTGGTAATGCCAATGAAGACAGTTTCGGTAAAGATGTGGCTAAGGGAGCTGAGGGGGCAGCAACACACCATGTAACGCCTTGTCTTCATCTATAACATTGAAAAAGATTTTTAAAAAATTTTGTATTTATGAAAAAAAAAATATTACACAGGAAAAAAAGAAAATTAAATAAAATCAGGGCGGCACGGTGGCTTAGTGGTTAGCACGTTCACCTCTCAGCACTAGGGATTCCCGGTTCGAATCCCCATCTGGGTGGAGTTTCCATGTTCTACCCGTGTCCGCGTGGGTTTCCTCCAAGTTCTCTGGTTTCCTCCCACAGTCCAAAAACATGGATCAAGTCAATTAAATTCTCCAAATTGCCCCATATAGAGTGTGTATGTGTGTCTGTGTGAGTGAGTGTGTGCCCAGCAATAGATTGGCGCCCTGTCCTGGGTGTATCTGCCCAGCGCCCGAAACGTTCTCCCCTGGATGGGCATGGGGAACCCCACCGCGACCCTAATAGAGGATAAAGTGGAAGATAATGAATGAATAAATAAAATTAGCTGAGGCTAACTGAAGCACTGACTTTGATCAGGATATGGATGTTATAATAACCTTTAATTCTTTGATTTATCCAGCGACCCCTGGTCTGATTTATGAACATAGGTCAGCAGTTTTAGAGGGGTGTGCACACTCTGTTCTTCCTCCCAGCAGTGGGAAAGTGAGGAGGTAGTCGCAGCTGACGTGCTGAGTTCTTTTTAGGGCTCCAGTGTAAGCCAATTTGCATTTTAAAGAATATGAAGTGCTTTAGAGCTTCTCTTTTCTTTTGTCAGTACTGGACCTAGTATGAACCTGACCTCTTTGTCAGAACTTTTCTCAGCTGGCAGGTGTATACCATAGTTAATCAGAAGGGCTAATCCACTTAGCCATGATGGCTAATAAATTTATTCAAAAAGGTGTAAAGTTAACCGATGATTAATTATGAAGTGAAGGTCAAAGCGACAAACATGGAAAAGAACAAACTTCTGATGCACAAGGTAAGGTGTGTGTGCGTATGTATGTTAACCTGTGTTAACCCGATCCCATCCATGTGAGGACCCCCCTGCTGAGCTGCTTTATGAGAGACTGTAAGAAGAGAGCGTGAGGAATGGGGCAGGAGGTGGGGTAGTGGCTGGGGGCTCCTTAACGAGCCCTGAAAAGTGATAAGAACTGACATGCTCCCTCCTGGCTTGTTAGAACCGATTCCTCTGCATTTAACACAGTTTATTTATTTCCTATTGTCTCCCAAACAGACTGGCGCTCTCTCCATGAGCACAGACATGGTTCAGCTTCAAACAGCAATAGATATGTACTAAAACTAACACCTTTATACAGATCACCTACTTTTAAACCGAAAACTCCAGGATAGTACAAAACTAATAAAATAAATAAATAAGTAAGTTTTCGAACAATTCTCTAACCTATAACCTTTAAAGCCAGCGCGCATCCTAATATATGACACTTCATTGGATAGGAATGTTCTAAATACTATTTTACACTGAATACAGTAGACATTGTGTCTAATCAAATTTTATTTAGGTAACCTTGAGAGTTAGACATCATTAGCATACATGTCAGTCTGGTTCTGTCAGCAAGTCACTGCATCCCCTTCAAACATTTAGTCGGAAAAGGGTACTGCACAAAAGTTTACACATACAAACAGTATAGTCCAGATTACTCCAGTCAGAATACAATCATGCCAGGCCTTAGAAGATGCGCAGCCCACTCTGCCTCAAACTCATACCTGTTCAAGGGAAATGTGGGTGTATGAGGTGCAACAAGTGGGTTAATGGTGCTTGAACATATTAATTGAATTTGTTTGGAAATTAAAATTGTCACCACTTTACGTGTTTGGTTTATTTGTAATATTAAAAAAAAAACAATGATCTTATAATTTGAGATAATTTACCTGATGATGGGGCAAGTGGCATAAGTCTGATAACGGTCTTTAGTGGATCTGTCATTTAATATTTCATTAATACTACTGTAATAAATTCTGTCTGGTCAATGTAAAATGAGGGCACAGTAGAACAATATTCCATGCTCTTACCTAACTCTATAAATTCTACATATGCAGAAGGATGTTACTAAAATACTTAAAGAAAACCTAAATTTAGATAATACATACACCCACATTATTCCACAGCTCCATTAATTCAATCGTAAACCACTCTGGTGGCAACTACTGTCTGTCTAACAAATCCTTCCTTATCATAAACAATTATTTCAACAATCTTATAGTCTTCAATCACCATAGACCGTCCCCAAATTACCTCCACCATTGTGAACACTCAAATCCATTACAGACATTGTTAAGATCATAATACCTCACTCGATGCCACAAACCTGTCACAAAGACTATGTATAGAAATCTATACATAAAATCATTTAGTCTTGCTTTATCTAAATTGAGTTGGGAAATAAAATATGTTTAAGATGCACACTAAATTAAAAGTGTCTATAGTAAGAGAATAACAAAACTAAACTAAAATTATAACTAAAAAGCACAAACCTAAGAAAAATCCCACTTGCTTAATACCCAAGTTATGCAGTTTATGACATACCACTGTGTAAAATACTGAATTCACTTGGGGCTGGTATCAAAAACAAGAATAAAAGCACAGAATCCATATACTATCAGATGATATGGATGGAAACAAAAAATGGTATCACTCTCTGAGTCTTCTTTTTCTCAGTATAATGTAGTGACATTCACACAAGAGGGTAAGTACACACTGCTTTCACACGGGCTCACATTGCACGCCAGTTTTCTTTAATTAACCCAGAGAGAAGCAAACCGACAAGGTCAACACTCTGGTCCCGTGTGATTCCTTAACACACGCTTCTATTAGTTCAGTTTAAGGGGCTTTAAGACAAAAGTGAGAGGTGCGGCAAATCTTAATGACACTGCTGCTGCTGCACTGCTTGGCTTCAGCTGAGAACCACATTTCAGATTTTTCTTTTAACATACACAAAGCAAAAAAAAAACAACACTGCTTTATGTAAAAGCTTTCATATAATGAGTGTTAGTGTTTTTTGATGAATGTTGAGGTTTTTAATGCAGCTCTGGTGTTGGATGTTGTGTATCAAAGTGTAAATTTAACTGACCTGATGGTAAATGCCTGTGTTTGACACTAGGCATATATAATCCTTGTCCAAATTTAAACCACACCAAAATATAAATCTTTAAAGGGATACTACAGGAAAAAAAGCTGCAGGGCTTTACTAACATCTGATAAGCTGGACTTTAGCCACCAATGCAATAAACGCTGGTGTTACTTTGTATGTTGATGAACAGTGGACACTAATCAAAGACTGCTATTGCTGGGAACATCCTAAATCTTATTCAATGTGTGTTAAACAATTTAATTTGCAAAGCTAAACCTTTTTAAAACAAATTTCATCATTACTTAGTACTATAAGCAATGTGCACCCAAACTGCGTGAAAAAAAAATCAGATCGGAATATTCCTTGTTATTCCGCAGGAGTACAGTGAAGGAAATAATCCCCCACTGATTTTGAAAGTTTGTACTCTGACAAATAATTCAGCAGTCTATATAAAAATAGTATATATTTTTACGGCAGAATTATTTGAACATTGAGAGATGGAATATCAAAAAGAAAATCTAGAAAATTAAATAATATTTAAAATATTAATTAAATTAAAAAAATTATAATAATTTGCCAACAGAGTCAGTGACACTCCAACATCTACACCATGAGCAAGACTAAAGCTGTCTTAAGATATCAAGGATAAAAGTGTTGACCAGCACAAGGCTGGAATGGGCTACAAAACTAAGTAAGAAGCTGGATAAGAAGGTGACAACAGTTGGTGCAATTAATCGGAAGTGGAAGAAGCAGTCCAAGGTAACATGCATCTCTGATGCACGCACTTTTTTTTAGTACCTTTAACTCTCTACTCACTCCTCCTTCTCCCACTCCCAACACCTCTCTGTCAGCTGATGTCTTTGCAACCTTCTTCACAAAAAAGATTAAGGGCATCAGCAACACTTTCATACCCCCCATTTCCACAACACTACATCTCACACATCCAGCCAACCAACCTTCTCCTCCTTCTCCCCGTCTCAGAATCTGACATCTCCAAAATTCTTCTTGCCGGGAACCTGACCATTTGCTCCCTTGATTCTGTCCCATCTCACCCTCTTCAATCCATTGCCTCCTCTATCACACCAGCACTTACACAAATCATCAACTTCTCCCTCACGCCTGCTACTTTTTCTGATTCTTTCAAACAGGCCACAGCCAAAAAGCCAACGCCAGACCTGTATCACTTTTACCTTTCCTGTCTAAAACACTTGAACGGGTGGTATCTACACAGGTCTCCAGGTTTCTTACTCAGAACAAACTCTTTGATCCCAATCAGTCTGGTTTTAGGTGTGGTCACTCCACTTGCTTTCTGTGACTGACTCACTTAAATCTGCCAAAGCTAAATCTCAATCCTCTGTCCTCATTCTGCTAGACCTTCCGGCATCTTTTGATACAGTAAATCATCAGATTCTACTGTCCCCTCTGACAGGGGGGGACCTTCAAAGTGTCATGGAATGGAGAGATCTCTAACTCTCACCAAGTACTCATTGGTGTTCCTCAGGGCTCTGTACCTGGTCCTCTCCTCTTTTCATTATACATCACTGGGCCCTGTCATTCACACATGGTTTCTCTTACAACTACTATACTGATGACACTCAGCTTCATTTGTCTGAAGGCACCATGATCTCCAATCGGATATCTGCCTGCCTCACCGACATATCTGTTTGGATGAAAGGCCGTCATCTCAAATTAAATTTAGCAAAAACAGAGCTTCTCATAATCCCAGCTAAACCCTCAATCCATCATGACCTGACCCGCCAAATTGACGGCTCCACAATCTTGCCAACCGATTCGGTCCGTAACCTTGGTTTCACCATTGACTCCCACCTTAAATTCTCTGATCATGTTATCAAAACCACCCATTCCTGCAGATTCCTTCTTTACAACATGAGAAAGATCAGACCTTTCCTGACTGAACATGCTACTAAACTGTAAGTTCAAGCCCTCATCCTAGGGCTTGATAATTTTACCGTGTTGCTTGCCGGTCAACCAGCTTCAACAATTAGGCCTCTACAACTAATTCAGGACTCTGCAGCCCGACTTGTACTCAACCAGCCCAAGCGAACTCATGTCACTCCACTACTCATTTTTCTTTATTGGCTCCCTGTTGCTGCTCAAATTCAGTACAAGTCACTGACTCTGGCCTACAGGACAATCTCTAGATCTGCCCCCTCTTACCTTTACTCTATATTTTCAAAATACATTCTGTCTCGTTCAGTTTACTCTAGTACATTTACATTTAGTCATTTAGCAGACGCTGTATTCACAGAATACTGTGAATTCATCAAACCTGATTGTTATTCGATGCTGCGGCGCACCCTCCCCCCCCCCAGGTATTTGTTAAAGAGATGCGTCTTCAGTAGTTTTTTTAAACTGTTTAGTGATTCTGCCTTACGGACAGAGTTGGGAAGAACCTTCCACCATTTTGCAGTGGTCAACGCCACGATTGCGAATTAGCTCCTCGGTGAGGTGGAATCGCCAGGCGGCGATCATCGCTGGAGCGAAGTAAACAAGTCGGAGTGTATTTTGAAAAGATGGAGTGAAGGTATGAGGGGGAAGATCCAGAAATGGTTCTGTATGCTAGAGTCAGTGACTTGTACTGAATGCGAGCAGCTACAGGGAGCCAATGGAGGGAAGTGAGTAATGGAGTGACATGAGTTTGCTTGGGCTGGTTAAACACAAGTCGGGATGCAGAGTTTTGAATTAGTTGAAGAGGTCGGATTGTGGAAGCTGGGATACCGGCAAGTTGGGTAGCATGTTAAGTCAAAAAGGGTCTGATCTTCCTTATGTTGTAAAGGAGGAATCTACAGGAATGGGCGGTTTTGATAACATGATCAGAGAGTTTAAGGTGAGAGTCTATTGTGAAACCAAGGTTCCGGACCGAATTGGTTGGGGAGATTGTGGAGCCATCAATTTGGAAGGACAGGTCGTGATGGATTGAGGGTTTAGCTGGGATAATGAGAAGCTCTGTTTTATTATTTAAGTTTAATTTGAGATGACGGGCCATCATCCAAACAGATATGTCGGTGAGGCAGGCAGATACCCGATTTGAGATGGTGGTGTCGTCAGGGGCAAAAGACAGATAAAGCTGAGTGTCATCAGCATAGCAGTGGTAAGAGAAACCATGCGCCTGGATGACTGTGCTCAGTGATGTCATGTATAGTGAGAAGAGGAGAGGACCAAGTACAGAGCCCTGAGGCACACCAGTGCGTACTTGGTGAGAGTTAGAGATCTCCCCATTCCATGACACTTTGAAGGTCCTTCCTGTGAGATAGGATCGAAACCATTCAAGTGTCGTATCAGAAAAGCCTAATTCAGCTAGAGTTGACAGTAGAATCTGATGATTTACTGTATCAAAAGCTGCAGAAAGGTCTAACAAAATGAGGACCGAGGATTGAGATTTGGCTTTGGCAGTTTTAAGTGAGTCAATCAGAGAGAGCAATGCTATCTCCGTGGAGTGACCACATCTAAAACCGGACTGATTAGGATCAAGGAGATTGTTTTGATTAAGAAATTTGGAGACCTGTGTGGATACCACCCGTTCAAGTGTTTTAGACAGGAAAGGTAAAAGAGAAACAGGTCTGTAGCTCTTGACCAAATTTGGGTTGAGCATAGTTTTTTTGAGTAGGGGTTTGACTATGGCCTGTTTGAAACAATTTGGAAAAGTCCCAGACGTGAGAGAGGAGTTTACGATGTGTGTCAGAGCTGGTGTGATGGAGGAGGCGATGGATTGAAGAAGGTGGGATGGAATCAAGGGGGCAAGTAGATGGGTTACTGGCAAGGAGAATTTTGCAGATGTCAGATTCTGTGACAATTATTCTTGATAATTCTACAGTTCTTCATAACTACTGACTTGTGATGTTCTCATTTGTAAGTCAATTTGGATAAAAGCCTCTGCTAAATGACTAAATGTAAATGTAATAAACACCTGTTGTAGGGGGGGGAAAAGGGGGGAGGTGCAGGATCAGATAAAAATCAGGTTTAATAATTCTACAGTGAAGCTGGTTTTCTGCATAACTACTGACTTGTGGTGATCTTATTTGTAAGTCGCTTTGGCTAAAAGCGTCTGCTAAATGAGTAAATGTAAATGTAAGTACAACATTACTGTCAATCGACCTACGCCTGGAGCTCTATGGAAGATATCACCTCGTAGAGTCTTATTGATCATGAGAAATGTTAAAAATCAGCCAAGAACTACACTGTAGGAGCTGGTTAATGATCTCAAGGCAGCTGGGACCACAGTCTCCAAAAACAAAACATTGGTAATACACACTGAGACATCCATCCATCCATCCATTATCTTCCGCTTTATCCTATATTAGGGTCGCAGTGGGGTTCCCATGCCCATCCAGGGAAGAACATTTCGGGCGCTGGGCAGATATGCCCAGGACAGGGCGCCAATCTATCGCTGGGCACACCCTCACTCACACAGACACGCACACAGACACACACTCTATATGGGGCAATTTGGAGAACTCAATTAACTTGATCCATGTTTTTGGACTGTGGGAGGAAACCGGAGAACCCGGAGGAAACCCATGGAGACACGGAGAGAACATGGAAACCACCCAGATGGGGATTCGAACCGGGAATCCCTAGAGCTGAGAGGCGAACGTGCTAACCACTAAGCCACCTACAAGCCTACACTAAGACACAATGCTTTCAAATCCTGCAGTGCAGGCAAGGTTCCTCAAGAAGGCTCACATCCAGGTCACCTCAAGTTTGCCAATGTACATATTAAAGACTCCGAGAGTGACTGGGTGAAGGAGCTGTGCTAAGATGAGACCAAAATTGAGCTCATTGGCCTCAACTCAACTCGATGTGTTTGGAGGAAAAAAAAATAATGAATGACCCTAAGAACACCATCCTTACCTTCAATGGTGGTGAAAGTATTATGTTTTGGGGGTGTTTTTCTTCTAAGGATACAGGCCAACTTCACTCTACAATGGGAAGATAAACGAGGCCATGTATTGCAAAATCCAGGGTGACAAACTCCTTGCTTTCACCTGGGCACTAAAAAAAGTCGGTCCTGGATGGGTTTCCAGCATGAAAAAAACACATAACATACAGCCAAGCAAACAAAGGAGTGGCTTCATGAGAAGAATATCAAGGTCACGGAATGGCCCAGCCAGTCTCCTGACCTCAATCCCATTGAAAATCTATGGAGAGAGCTATAGTTTTGTATTAAGTATTAAATGTAAAATGTTTTACTAGGGGGTCAAATACTTATTTCCTTCAATGAAATTGGAATACATTTTTATTTCTCATTTCATGTACTTTTCTGTTTTGTTTTTTTTATATTTTATGTGTCACAGTTAAAATAACGCTAGCATAAAATTATGAAGCGTTGCATTTATTTTTTTATTAAAGCTTTTAAAGTCAGTGGGGAAGCAAATACTTATTTCCTCCAATGTATATAATTTTACAAAAAGCTCAAAAAGTGTGACTATCACACGTTGAGGACTAGAGACAATTTTACCACTTACTGGAACTAGCTTATTAACATTCAACTTTCCCTATTTGTGCCTTCAACACATGATACATACAGACAAAGACACTCAAAAAGTCCTTTATCCTCAAGATTCAAAGCTCCAGTATAAGTGTTAGGTCATTATTCTGCAATAATTCTGTAAAAATACAAGCTATAATGCATACACTGATCTTAAAGAGTTTAAACCTTAAGCTGATTTCAGCTCGATACAGACTAAAATGGATCAGGTATGGGTGTGCTCTATTCACATTACATATATTATCTGGAAACAATCATTGGATGGTATTTGTACAGTGTAAGAAAAAATTCAGGTTGATTCAATCCCATTTATATTGTTTGATATGTGTTTGATGTAAACAATGGTGTTTGATGTTGATCAGTGCTTATTTGAGGTACATGGTTACTTACTGGTTGTGTATATCCTCAATGTCCTTCAGCTGCTCCTTCACAGCTTTGTAGTTGGTCTGAATAAGGCGAAGTCGGTCATGACGCTGGGCATGCGCTCGCCTCAGCTCCTCATTTTCTGCCATCTAAACCCACGCAGACACATACGTATGTATAAATATCAAAAATAGAATGTTTGTTTTGAGCCGTGGCCCTTTACTGAAAAACAGACCACTAACAGTTTAATAAGGGTGTAAAGCTTCTTCACAGTGCACCTGCAGCTTAACTTTGTTAGACATCTAAAAACTTTTTGCTTTAATCTTTCTTTTTCATACAAAGTGCTCTTTCGCGCTTTCACGCCTGTCTTTGTTTCTCTCCTGCTTTTCCATTGGAGCGAGGCACTGATACGCGTTTCCACGCCAACCTGGCACCTGAGACATAATTACAGCCTGACATTTCACTGGCCAGCCGACGGGGAGAAGCAGACTCCTTCGCTTCTTCGCCCGTCCACAGCTTCACTTTGACTTAAACCCCTCAGCAGGGGGCAAGTCAAGGACTGGGGATGAGGAGGGGAGGGGTTGGTGGAAATCAAGGGGGCATTGCAGGGAAGGAGCAGGGTCGCTTCCCAAATCGCCTGAAATATTGACCAGGAGAGGAAGAAACAGAATAAGAAAAATCCTCACTAAATCTAGTACATGGGACTTTTCAGGGGTGAAACGTATAGATTTTCCTGACAAGCAGCGGCCCATTATTCTGACCTCAGCCGGTGCAAGGAGCCGGTCAGGTCTGCTTTCTGCATGAGCGCGCAGAAGTGAGGGAGGACGGAGCGAGAGCTTGTTTACCACCACGATGACACGCTAGGCTTGAAAAAGCAGCACCCTGAATACCCTGTTATTATTAACAAGGACAAAGAGAACAAGCCCCTCCGCCAATGTGACACGTATAGATTTACCACTCAGATATTCACAAGAGGGAGGAACTGTCGAAAGAAAATGAAAGTTAAAAATAAAAATAAATAAATAAATAAAAAGTGAAGAGGGGAGAAGAGGAAGCGTGAGCAGCACCAGGCAGCTTTAATGAATAGCTTAGATTGACCAGAGAGTGTTTCTCATCAAAGTGACACGGCGTTAGCCACATCATGCGGTACCTAGGGTCCTTGGAACGATCAATACACACTGACTAACACGCACATGTACACACGCGCCACTGCTACTGGCTCAGCATGGGATCTGAGCTGCAGCAGACACATTTAACTCCTCAACTTTGATTCATTCTTTTCTCCCAGCACCATAAAGGAGCACAC
>JAFMOD010000469.1:783623-806386 GCA_019802435.1 Corydoras maculifer | reverse complement strand
CATTCATTCATTATCTCCCGCTTATTCTCTATTAGGGTCGCGGTGGGGTTCCCCATGCCCATCCAGGGGAGAACGTCTCGGGCGCTGGGCAGATAGACCCAGGACAGGGCGCCAATCCATCGCTGGGCACACACTCACTCACACAGACACACTCTATAGGGGGCAATTTTGAGAATTCAATTAACTTGATCCATGTTTTTGGACTGTGGGAGGAAACCGGAGAACCCGGAGGAAACCCATGCAGACACGGGGAGAACATGTAAACTCCACCCAGATGGGGATTCGAACCGGGAATCCCTAGCGCTGAGAGGCGAACGTGCTAACCACTAAGCCACCGTGCCGCCCCTGATATAATTTATTATGATAAAAATGAATATTCATTCATTATCTTCCACTTTTATCCTATATTAGGTTCGCAAGGAGGGAGGGGAGTTCCCCGTGCCCATCCAGGGGAGAACGTTTTGGGCGCTGGGCAGATACACTCAGGACAGGGCGCCAATCTATCACGGGGCACACACTTATCACACAAACACACTTTATATGAGGCAATTTGGAGAATGCAATTGACTTGATCCATGTTTTTGGACTGTGGGAGGAAACCGGAGAACCCAGAGGAAACCCACGCGAAAACAGGGAGAACATTAAAACTTCACCCAGATGGGGATTCGAACACGGAATTCCTAGCGCTGAGAGGCGAACGTGCTAACCACTAAGCCACCGTGCCGCCATAAAAATGAATATGATTATGATAATTATTATTATATACACATATATTATTACACACAGGTGCTTCCTCCAACTTTTCAGACATGCTAATGAGTAAACTGAAGATTCTAATTGCCCACCTGATTGAGTATGCTTGAGGAAAGACTTGCTGACCCAACCTCATACATTTTTTAAAAAAAAAACTTCACTATCAAACTCATGAATGAATCAGAATCATTGGCCTACAGTTGTCAGCTCGACTAAAGAGATAGTACATATGCAATAATAAAACTACTAAAACTAATAATAACAATAATAGAAAAAAAGGAGAGGAAAAGGAAAGCATTATTATTTAAATAATATTAGTAATTTTATGTTTTATATTAAGTGTTATTTAATATCAAACCTTAGTTCTTGAAGAGTGCCAGTGTACTTAAGAATAGGCTCTGTTCAAGTACATAAAAACCATGTCTACTAATTACATAAGGGGTTTTATACAATAATAATAAATAAATAAATAAATAAATAAATAAATGTTAATAATAAATACCAATGAAAGAAAGTTTTGCTAGACCAGCAAATTTAGCAGCAGTAAAAGAGAGTAATGACCTTTAAAGCGAGTAACTCCTTCAGCTGTTGGATTTTCCTCACTGCTGCTCGACTTATACTCGGAGATAAAGATCTGGAACGCTGAGTGAGAGGGGAAGAGAATATTAACCAGAGTAACTTGATTAAATGTGCAACTTTATTAAATAATGCAATTACTGCATAAGTTAACAATACAAGGCTGATTATTTTTATAGCCATCAATACACAGTTAATGCAGACAGGCCGACTGCAATCCACTCACTATTCCAATATAGCAGTACTGTAATACTGATGCCATTACATTTAAATGTGAAAAGGTTTGGCTAAAACGATTCAGCTGAATTATAAGAATAGGAAATCTAAAAACATTACTGGGTGTAAAACACCACAATGACACTGTGTTGTACATAACCATAGCTCAAACACCAATCAGTCAGCTAATATTAATATTTTTGAAATTTTGTATTACAAAATAATAAAATGCTGAATAAATTGTTAAATTGAAAATGTTTATTAAAACATTGTTTTAGGGAATAGCAAAATTTTATTCAGTAAACATGTTCAAAGATACTAAAAGGTTGTAATTTACTTTGATCTACCTACCTGTTAAAAAAAAATGAGGAAACGCCATCATAGGAATCAAATCAGGTAAATTTAAGGAATATATTTCTGCCTAGTTAGCAAACATAAGAAATAGTGAATCAAGTTCACTTGTTTTAGTGGAATCCTAAGTGAAAGCAGAAGCACCGGAAAGGCAACAAAGGAATGGTTATGCAAGTGGTGCTCACTGACAATAACTTTCTCTCCCAGGATGGCACATACATGTTCAGAGTCCCAGCAGGGCCTTAAGAGTATAGCGGAGATACCAGAACAAAATCCAGTCAACAAGGAAAACAGGACAGCGTTGTAAAAAGGCATCAATCCAGCAGCAAAACAGCTATCAGAATTTGTTTGTCAGGAGGAACAGGAAGGTCACTGAAAAACTCTTACAGAATGACTTCCAGTGGGCTACAGGTATGCATGTTTATGATCAAACAGTCAAAGATAATTCGTTAGGTTTACATAAAGGTACGAAGTTCTATAGTGGGACCTGTACTTACAGTCCAGAACTGTGCAGCTTGATTGGCATTTATCAGATAACACCAGAACTGGTAGGTATTACACAGATAAGAGCAGTTTTACATCGAGTACATTCGACGGACATAAGTATATATATATGTATATATATGACACCATCAGGTCGTGTGTATGCAGGAATGCCTGTATGTCTACAATGTGTATATTTTTGTTATGTGCTGTTATTTACAGACAGCTTTTTTTTAGTGAATTTTACTTTATACTATATATATATATAATATCTCATACTGTATTTTAAGCATTGCTGTATGGTGTACATGGGGCATTCAAAGAATATGTGCTTTACAGTTAGCATAATGCACAGGGTCACCACAGCTGCTGACAGGTCTAGCACATGATGCATGTCTTGAAAAAAAAATCTAAAAATCAGTAGTGTACTGCAAAGAAAAAGATAATAAATAAAGTGCAGACAGGCGCACACACATTCACACACAACTGTTTTTAAACAGTCATGCAAGTTGGTGTGGCTATTGGAGTATTGTGATTCTTCATTCCAAATTTTCAAGCATAATGATGGAACGCTAATGTTTTTAGGGTTGTTTTGCAGCAACGTTCTGAATAAACTTGGAGTTAATTGGACAAAAGTGCACATGACTTTATACACACAATAATATTGATGGAGTCTATCAAGGAAGTGGCTTATGCCATGCACTTACTTTGAGTAAGCAGTCAGTCTAGGGTTGGGGTAACCCTTAATGTAACTTGCTAAAGAACAACTAATCACCAGTGAATCTAAGTGTCAGGCTAATTGACTAAAATAATTAGTAAAAAATCTGGTTACGTCATTTTAAAAATATTAAGCCCTCTAGAATTCCACTACTGGTAGTGTATGAGATCACATAGAATTAACAATGATGTAAAAATACTTAAAAAGAGACTGCAGGATAAAGAAAAAAAAGTTTTAGAAAGTGGAAGGTATACATGAAAAATATTTTTTAAAAATCCATATACAATTTAAAAAAATGACTAAAATTGTCTGAAATTGGTCAATCCGTACATGTGACAATACTTCACAAACTTTAAACAACAAAGTTTCATTAAAAGTAGGCCATGTCGAGTTCAGTCTTGAATCAACTTAATAGGTTTTCCGACCACAAAAACATGGAATTACAAATACATACTGCACCTCAAGCCTTAAATTCAAAGAGCTGGAGTGTTAAATACCAAATACCAATACCAAGTTTTCCATGCATTAACATCCTTCATGTGATCGTCAGTGGATTGGGGCCTGATTCAACATGAGAAAAAAAGGTTTTCCCATTTGAACATAGGCTATATGTTCAAATATAGTAAGATATTACAAACCTTCTAACCCCAGGAAATGTTTCACCTCCTTTTGGACTTAGTGCTCAGGCAGGCTTCAATTACTGTTGTCTTTTTAATAATTTGGGGAGACACCTGTCTGTAACCCAGTAGGAATGCCCAGATGCAGTACCCACCAAGTAACAAGTACCCAAACTGCACACCTCCTAAAATTGGTGGCAAGGCCAGATCATTGCATCATTTTCCTAGATGCTGCATGCACCTTTGCCAGTCATTACAATACTTAACCTCAACCAGATTAGCCATGGTGAATGTCAACCCATGGTGGGTTTTGTCCACACGATCTGTGGAACTACTAGACCACAATCATCTTAAACAAAGAAGCAGGTTCATTCAAAACCACCTACGTTAATGTTCAAGAAGACAAAAGTGGCAATGGTTTACCACCATCCCACAAGATACTTCAATAGGTTGCTATATTAAAGCAACTACACAGCTGTGAGATTGGGCCCGCAAAAGGACAGTGTAGAATTAGTCACTGATCATAATAGCATTTCCAGTTTTAGCTCCTTTATACTACTGAAGGATGCAATATATTTTTTGCTTTTTTATTAATACAATAAACTGTATTTATTAGGTGTGCCACTAATTGTAAATCTCAATACTACATACAAACTGCATGTATATGTTTTAATGTATACGTCAGTGTACCTGTTGTGTGTGTAGGTCATTGTCAATGCTGTGAGTCTTAGAGGAAGGCGCGTGACGTGGAGACGCTTGTCTCTCTGCAACTTCATCATGCTCCTTTTCTAATAACTGTTTGAAACAAATCACAGACGAACATCTAAATGAATTATTAGTCACTTAAAACAGCATATAAGCACAAGTAATAATTATTTATAGAATTATAAACCAGAAACAATGAGCTTCACATTTTACCTTTCCAGGACAGTTTTTCCTAAATTAAAGTGTGTGTGACATAGAGCCACCAATTTAAAAGCAAGCACAAGCTGAGATTTTCATGACTTTATGCTAAATAGATTCAAAAAGAAAAAAAGCTCAAACGCCTTACTGTGTGTGCAATTTCTCCTTCCCAGTGTGCTACACAGAAATGAAAGCTAAATCTATAGCTTTGGCTTTCACCAGAATTCATTTAATATTAAAATATTTTAACCTACTTCTTAACATCTACTTCTAAAATATAACCAATGGTTTGTAAAAACAAAAAAAACACTGCCTTTAGTAGTTTTAGCAAATAGTTTGGTAATGCTGCAGAAAAACAATATAATTTCAAGACATCAGTCACATGGATGTGTGGGAATGTTAGGGACTTAACATGTATGGCTTGTCAAACACTTGAAACAGTAGATGGAAATGCTTCCTAAGAAATGCAGCTAATGTAGCTGCATATAATGCATGTTATAACTATATTGAAATAAAGTATAATACATGCATTAGGACATGAAAATGTGTATAATTTTAAACAAAGTATATAGATATATTTGTATTACTGTGATACAGTGTTAATAATGGTAAATATATAATAAATAATGCAGATCGACTGACAAGTCTCTACATTTTCACACACAGAATATGATAATGAAAGGTACAAGAGGACTGTCATCACCTTTTCACGTTTCTGATGGCATTATCAAAACCAGAGCAATGCTTGGCATCAGGTGTGACCTTGTTAACTGCCAGGGTAATTAAGTTTAACCAAATGGGAGCAAGGATGATAAATTATTAGCGGGAAGATTTTGTTCGCATTTTATTAGATTGGCCTGTCAAAGGGGATAGACCAAATTATCTGGGGCTTCGTTTGCTGGAGGACGGCCATATTGCCACATCTGTTACAATTATTTATAATTTCAAGCAGCCCCCGACTAAAAAAAAAAAAAAAAAAGGAAAAAAAAAGAGCAAAAAGACTAACCAGATGCACAAGTTTAGCAGCACTAGCCACATAAAGCAATTTACAAATTATCTGATGAGGGAGTTTCTACAGCTAACTCGCACTATTTTAGGAGAGAGAAAAAGAGAGAAATAGAGCAAGAGAGAGAGAAACAGAGACAAAGAGAGAGAGAGTAGTGGTGAGTGGTGTAATTACAGAACACGATTAGGCTCTTGTGGGATCTGGCTGGGCAAGAACATATGGACGGGTTTGTGATTTTGCTCCCCGAGGCTCTTGACCCGTCTGCTGCATGCCAATGAGAAAACGGATCTTATTTAATGCTGAAAATCCTCCATTTATGCCCTAAAACAAGCCGGACCCCCGCCAATTATCCAACCACCTAACACCAGAACACTAATTTATATATTTATATAGATAGCTAGATAGATAGCTAGATAGATAGCTAGCTAGATAGATAGCTAGATAGATAGATAAACACACATACACAAATTGTATATAAATACTTGTCATTCAAATAATTAAATTGAAAAAAAAAAAAAACTTAAAGAAGAATTAAAAAAAAACAATAAAAAAAAAAACAATAAACAAAAAAAAAACTTCCAATTTTATAACTACAAACCTAGAGTTTTCAAAATGTTCCCAAATAGTACAAATGCATGTTAAACAATAAAAAAATAAAATAAAATAAATAAATAGTTTACAATTATACACAGAAGAGCACAAAAATGTCATTGACTACAAAACATGCCTGACACAAAACCAAAAACTGAAATCATATATAACTTAATAATATAGAAATCACCTCTCTAAGAAAAGATTGGTGTAGTTTTGTGTCCCTTTATGAAACCCTTTATGTTACTTGGGGTGTGTCAGATCACACTGACAAAGTGACTTGTACGTGTTGTAAAGCACATTTGACAATAAGGTTTATATTGAGATTTTCAACACATTTTCTAGAACTTTTTTTCTTATTCCTTTACTGTTCATCAACTTGCATTAGGAAAAAAGAAAAGAAGAAAAGTTTGCCTTATGCAAACTTGAGTTTATAGATTTCATCACTAATAGAAAGCATATTATTTTTGTCATATTCTCCACTGTCATGGCTGATGTACCTGATATCATGGTACGGTATATGAAAAACATGGGACTGGACTATATAGCCATAATATTATAACAATGTGGTAATAATTCCCATGATAACTGTAGATAGTCATTAGAAGTCATTATTTATTTAAGTTTAAAAGGTGAAGACGTTGGAGTATATGTTGAGAAAACCAGAAGAATCATCATCTGAAACATTGATTATAATCATAACATTTTTGAAACATGTAACCTATATTAACAAGAATGTAAAACATTTAAAAACAACAAGGAATCCAATTTATACACTGGCAAATATTTTGATCAAAAGAAATATCCTAATTAATAAAAAAAAGGTCAGCAATAAAATACAGCACAATAAAGAAATTTATAGAAAGGAAAGAAAATGAAAAAAAAAAGCCTTAGTTCTGGTCAGCATGCTAAACCCTTGTACTTAGTTTCACCCTTTTCCATTGTGGTATTTTACCTCAGCAAGAAAATGGTAATATATGATTTTTTTATAGAGTGTCGGTGTCCAGTGTACTCACTCATGCCGACAAGTCTGTGAAAATGTTAAATAGAAGAATGGGAAAGTGCTGTGGCTAAAGAAGTATGAGACAACAATTCAGAAGGCTGGTCATCTTTGATTTACAAAAATGAAATATTATATACTTGTCCTGTTTGTACAGAAGATTTAAAAGATAAAAATAAAAAATAAATAAATTAAAAATTAAAAAATGCAGATTTTAGACACATTTGCACAGAGCAAAACCTAAAAAAACTACATATAATAGATGGTATTGTATTTGAACCTGAAACTTAGCAGGAGCAGAATAAGTGGTTTGTGATATGACAACAGAATATTTACCTATTCAAGAAAAAGGCAATTACAAATAACTGAAACGTTCTAGAAAGAAACTAGTCATTACAGAACATTAAAACGTATCCGCATGGGCACTGTGGACAGCATAAAGCACCCTGAAGAGGGACACCATGTGTATGTGCACATGAGGACCTGTGAGTCCAGAGCTCATGGTCAGGGTTTATTAATGAAACTCATTACACACTGCTCTGATCTAATAAGAGCACTCAAGCTGCTCCACACATACTGTGTAGTTCTGAGTATAATGTGATATTTAGCGTTGTTTTTTTTTTTTTTAATAATAATTTGGGTTAAAATGAGTCTGAACTTTATTTTGTATCTTGTTCAGGTGACTGGTTAGATGCTAGTAGTGTGATAGCATATAATAAGTACAGCAGTGTTCATCCAGCAAACTGGATCCCATATATGTCAACACTTTAACAGAATAGGGGGAAAAATATCAGCCTTTCTTGCGAACAGAATTAGACAGGTCAGTAGAGATGTCAATGTCTGTTTATGTTTTGCTACATAAATAACATATATTCAAAAGCAAGCAGACTAAAGTAAATGTAATGTATAATGACTATGGGGGGGGGGGGGGGGGGGGGGGGGGGGGGGGGGGGGGGGGGGGGGGGGGGGGGGGGGGGGGGGGGGGGGGGGGGGGGGGGGGGGGGGGGGGGGGGGGGGCGTTCGCCTCTCAGCGCTAGGGATTCCCGGTTCGAATCCCCATCTGGGTGGAGTTTCCATGTTCTCCCCGTGTCTGCGTGGGTTTCCTCCGGGTTCTCCGGTTTCCTCCCACAGTCCAAAAACATGGATCAAGTTAATTGAATTCTCCAAATTGCCCCGTTTAGAGTGTGTCTGTGTGAGTGAGTGTGTGCCCAGCGATGGATTGGCGCCCTGTCCTGGGTCTATCTGCCCAGCGCCCGGGATGTTCTTCCCTGGATGGGCATGGGGAACCCCACCGCGACCCTAATAGAGGATAAGCGGAAGATAATGAATGAATGAATGAATAATATTAATACATTAGGAAGAAAAATTACTACAAAGTCATAGACAGACACTATTCAGCGGTTAGGGTGTTGGGTAATAAATCTAAAGGTTGTGGGATTAAATCACAGGTCCACTGATGTTACCACCGTGGGTCCCTGAGAAGGTCCTTAAACCTCTAAAAATTGCTACACAGAGGTGCTGCATCATGGCATTGTGTTCTGACCCCAATTATCAAGTTGGGACACTTCTAAGTCGATTTGGATAAAAGCATCCACCCATCCATTATCTTCCACTTCATCCTGTACTAGGGTCGCGGGGTCCCCATGCCCATCCAGGGGAGAACGTTTCAGGCGCTGGGCAGAAACACCCAGGACAGGGCGCCAATCTATCGCTAGGCACACACTCACTCACACTGACACACTCTATTTGGGGTAATTTGAAGAACTCAATTGACCTTGATTCATGTTTTTGGACTGTGGGAGGAAACCAGAGAACCTGGAGAAAACCCACGCAGACACGGGGAGAACATGGAAACTCCACCCAGATTGGGATTCGAACCGGGAATCCCGAGTGCTGAGAGGCAAATGTGCTAACCACTAAACCACTGTGCCGCAATAAAAGCATCTACTTAAAAAAAAAAAAGAGCCCATGCTAAAAATAAATAAATAATAATGAAGCTAAAGCCAACTATGATTTGCTGTTATGCTCAAGAACAAAAAAAAAGCAAAAAAGTGTTTTTCTGAGGAAGTTCCATTTTTATGGACTTAAGGAATTTGAAATGCAAATTTAAATATGAAGGATCGTTTGCACCTCGTTTCTCATTTATCATGTATAGTATAAAATAGGAATGGTCATTTTTATTAAAGCAAACTTAAAGATGGAATAAGCAGTGTTTAAAAACCTTTTCCTTATGAATTGATTGTGCGATACTCAAAAATCTTAAGTAAACTGATTATTTGGCATACAACATGAGCCTGTATAAGTTTGAAAATCACCAACGAAGGGTGACCAATTGAACCTATTCATATTTCACTATGGCCAAATGTTATATTTAAGATTTAAGATTCCTGGTAAATACAAGTGTTGGGCCATTCTGGTAGCAAGCACTAAGCAAACACTGAGTGTATTTGAATGTACAATGTACAAAATGTATTTGAATTACAATATGTGTACATAGTTATTATATAAATAGTTGATTTTCCATTTTACCGCTGCTTTTTGTTGCAATTCTTTAATCTGGCCCCTCATCGAAAACACAGCCTGGTTAGTGGTCCCCAGGTAATTTAAGTTTGAGACCCCTGCTGTACAGCATGTGACTTCACCTCGGCTTTGGTCACATGCCGTTTGGCGTTTTCATGTTCTCACAGTCTGTTGTTATTTGCCTTTCTTTCAAAGACATGTTTATATATAAATTTAATATGATAAATCACGGCGGCACTGTGGCTTAGTGGTTAGCACGTTCGCCTCTCAGCGCTAGGGATTCCCGGTTCGAATCCCCATCTGTTCCCCCATGTTCTCCCCGTGTCTGCGTGGGTTTCCTTCGGGTTCTCCGGTTTCCTCCCACAGTTTAAAAACATGGATCAAGTCAATTGAATTCTCAAAATTGCCCCATATAGAGTGTGTCTGTGTGAGTGTGTGCCCAGTGATGGATCGGCGCCCTGTCCTGGGTCTATCTGCCCAGCGCCCGAGATGTTCTCCCCTGGATGGGCATGGGGAACCCCACCGCGACCCTGATAGAGGATAAAGCGGGAGATAATGAATGAATGAATAATAAATTACCCCACAGGATTTGCCAGTCTGGTATACCAGGTGAGTTGCATCAGGAAGGGCTTTAGGCATAAATACGAATGAACAAAATTGGATTTGCAGATCATGGATTCGCCAAGGTATTGATTCCCCTGACAAATATGAAAAACTTGAAGATGAGTGGACTCTCATCTTCAGTGGACTAAAATTTAGTAAACTTCTTACAGAGGTACATTGGAAAAAAAGTTAAAGTTCAAATAAAAATAGTCAACAGAGTCACCATAAAAAGTCTTGTCAAAATGTAATCTAGTATATTATGTTGTAATATATTAAGTTGTTGATGGATAACAGACCAAACCAACAGGAAAACAACTTTTTATCATGAATCAAACTCATTACTATTAAAATAAGATTCACTTTCGAGCTCATAATAAAGATTTGTGTTTTTAGTTTTTTTCTGTTATCATACTAATGACCAAATCCCAACCATGCTGATTATTAAACAAATTAGAGTATGTTGTTCATTTCCAATAGAAATCATTCCACAACAAAAGTTAAACAAAATCAGGGGAATCCACCCCAGGACTTTCTTGCTATATGTCAAGAGCTCTAAACACATGATCCATTGTGCCAAAATGTATTACTTGCTAAAACATATTTTTTTTTAATTCTGGCCAAAACGTTTATCTGATTCCAGTCAGAATTGTATGATGTCTACTTCAGTAAATTTACTTTGTTGACCTTATTTATGGGAGACACGGTGGCTTAGTTGTTAGTTTTCCCCTTAGCACTTGGAATTCAGGTTCTGTATCTGGGTGAACTTTCCATGTTCCCCTGGTGTCCATGTGGATTTTATCCGGGTACTCCAGTGTCCTCCCACAGTTCAAAAACTATGATAGCTATATATCCAACCATCCATTATCTTCCACTTAATGCTATAGCCGATGACTATGCTATGCCCATCCTTGAAGAATGTTTCGTCTGCTGGGCATAAAGCGCCAATCGATCGCTGGGCACAATCACAGACACAGATGGATGGGTAGGACAGGTTTTTTCGTCACAATTGTAAAGAAATACTTTGGATCACTGACCTAATACAGGACTTATTTATTAATATAAATAAGTGAAGTATTAGCTTTGTGACTTTCATAATTTATAATGATCTAAAGTATTATTACATCCCTAATTCATTCCTAAAATAAAAAAAAAAAAACTTAATAATTGAAACACAAAAGTATTATAGCGACTTAATTATAAAATGATCAAATATTACATGTGATTAGCAAAAGAATAAAATTTTATCATTACTAAAAGTAACTGTTGTTCAGTCTTTTATGGGTGAGTTTATGTTAAGAGTCATTGTCTTAAGATTCAGTTCTGGCCAAT
The DNA here is from genome assembly GCA_019802435.1 of Corydoras maculifer. Lineage (NCBI taxonomy): Eukaryota > Metazoa > Chordata > Actinopteri > Siluriformes > Callichthyidae > Corydoras > Corydoras maculifer. The sequence continues at coordinate 794,720 of JAFMOD010000469.1, read as the reverse complement.
TTTACATTAGCCCTAGGGATAGACTGAAAAATGAATACATTTATTTTATTTGTCCCTTGAATAAACTAAACGATCTATACTTGACCGCTAACGAAATGCAAGAACTCAATACATCTACATGGGCGACATGTTTGCTGATATTTCAAATACATCTTGGGTCTATACATTCTGTGCATTTTTATTTTAAATAAAGTGTTCAATTCAAAAAAGAATATGCATTTATTGTTTTGTTTTCTAAGTGATGCTGGAAAATGAATATTTTTATAGTGAATGTACATATTAAGTTTCCTATATTTAAACCTGGAAAATAGTGCTCCATCTGTAGTATGTGAAAATTTGGAGCAACAGTTCAGAGAGGCGCTATGTGAAGCTGAACGTTAAGTAAACATTATGTTATCTTATATTGTCATCGGGCGGCACGGTGGCTTAGTGGTTAGCACATTCGCCTCTCAGCACTAGGGTTCCTGGTTCGAATCCCCATCTGGGTGGAGTTTCCATGTTCTCTCCGTGTCCGCATGGGTGTCCTCCGGGTTCTCTGGTTTCCTCCCACAGTTCAAAAACATGGATCAAGTCAATTGAGTTCTCCAAATTGCCCCATGTAGAGTGCGTTTGTGTGCAGGTCTGTGAGTGTGTGCCAAGCGATGGCACCCTGTCCTGGGTGTATCTGAAACCCGAAACGTTCTCCCCTGGATGGGCATGGGGAACCTCACCGCGACCCTAATATAGGATAAAGCGGAAGATAATGAATAAATGAATGAATATATTGTCATCTTCTATAAAGTTTAACTATTGTTTATTTTTTCTGAAAACTATATATGTTTTATATAAGCAGGTGTGTGTATATGCTGCTTCATAATCACTGCCTGGATGCAGGAGGTTGTCGACTAACATTTGGGCAGTTTTTACATTCAGAATCTTAAATATAACATTTGGCCATAGTGAAATATTAATGTAATACTAATCATAATAATAAATAAATCAGTGTTTTTTCTAGTTTTCATTTGAATGTCTAATACAAAATATATTTTACAAGATTTATCTCTCATGAATAAATGACATGAGGCTGAATCTAGAAAACTGACTTGTGTTTTACTTTTCTAACACTTTTTTTAAAAAGACAAAACTGCTTTGATCAGAATTGAACAAAATGGAAACAAGGAACAAAAATCATTTTTATTTAATTACAAACTTATTATTTACTTATAATTACTGCTTCTGATAAAGGAGTAAATCCTTATTATACCTGCACATAAAACATATAGACATGTCATGCTGTAAAAAATTAAGTTTGAAAATCTTAAGCCCTGAAGCATTAAGTTATGAAAATTAAGATGTACATATCTAGTAGATATATTAATATATTGACTTTATTTAGAAATATACATGATATATGCACAAAGGTATTAGGACAGCCACACAATACACCAGCTGTAAATGTAATAAAACCATTTCTAAATTACCCCAAGGTATCAAAAATGCCTGGCTTGCAATCTTCATTTTGTTAAATTCCAAAGTTTTTTGATTGGGTTAATGACAGTCAAGTTCAGGCAACCATGCTTTTATAGACCTTGCTTTAACGCACTAGGGCGTTATTCTGGAACTGAAAAAAGCCTTGCCAATGTTTCCTTTAAAGAAGTGGAAGCAAACAGTAGTCCAAAATGCTTCTGTGGCACAGGGTTAAATAAAACCAAAATAGGGAAGTGTCCCAATATTACTAAAGTAAATATTTACTTAACTAGATGTCTGGAGGAGTATTTCTTCAACTGTAATCCATATAATATTTAAAGTATATAGTATTTAGAATGTATATGCTCAATTAGGTTGAAATATTTAAAGCCATACACACCAGTGGATCTTAGTATACAGTCCACACACTCTTGCACTCATGATCAAAGGAAACATAGCTACTCTCCTAAACATGACCCCACATAACAAGCTGTGTGGGTGTGTGTGGGTGTGTGTGTGTGTGTGTGCACACGCACACATGGGTGTTGGGGCACTGACACTTCAATTATACATCTGACAGCTCCTGAGTTCAATAATGCTAATCACACACTTGGACCCCGAGCCGAGGAAAGATGATACAAGTTTCAACACCTCACTCTCTCTCTTGCATGGATTAGCAACTCCTTGTTATTATTCTACATCAGCTCAGTATGTCATCAACTAGAATACTCAACTTAAGTTAATATTTTGACTACTAAAAAAATTCTAATAGGAACACTTGCGTGGGACAAAACCAAATGTGCCAGCATTTTAAAATATATTAATTAATAAATAACATATTAACACAGTGCATTTGAAATTTGTATTTTAACATGGTTTTAACATGGTCCATCACTACGAGGTAAATTTCATTAGGAATTTTGTTATAGGAATTCTTTGTTACAGTATAAATATCCCACAAACACTGTCCAGCTTAAATATATTCATATTCAGAACATTTAGCCTTTTTCCAGCCTTACTGTCAGACACTGAGCTCATTTGCAGTTATTATTTATTTATTATTTAATAATGTTATTTATGATATATTGTTTTGAATGGTATAAACTGTAAAGAAATATATACATGCCTTTTGTCAGAGACATTATGAAATTATTGCAATATCATCATTATCATTTTTTGAATGTTGCTATTGTTGTAAAACACTACAAAAATGGGAGATGAGTTCTGGAACTCTCAGTAATGACTAATGTGAAGAATGAAGTGCATTTGTGTGCATTGAACACAAGCCCAGTACGATTAAAACTTGGCCTTTAAAACTGTAAAACTCAGACTGTATAGGACATGTGATGGATGGCAGCATGAAACACAAAATCCCAATCAAAGTGGAATATAGCCAGAAACCCACCAATTGGAGCACCACAGGAAATGCATCTGTGGCAGCAGACCACCTGGCAGCAGCTCCTAAGCGAGCAGGTATGCCAATTGTATGTCACCTGATCGAAGAACTCACCACAAACGTCTAAGAATCCACAGTCAGGCCAAAAATATATGGACTCCTGTTTTAAATCTGATCCAAAAATCAAGAGTCTAGTGCTGTCAACCCCTTGTGGCAATAAGCCTTATGGTGGGTTTGGTGTGCAGAAATTACATTACACTAAAAAAATTTACAAATCCAAGCATTAACTGAAGTAAATTTAAACAGATTATTTTAAGCAAAATCACATGTGCCACAATTATTAGCATTGCATTTTACACATTGTTTACTTTATCTACTGCTAGAAGTTCTGGTAAGGTCAGAAAATACAGGACGGGAAAAGATTCCACTTTACAGAATGTATCTACATCATTTTTATCCTAAACACTCCTCTTTAGCTCAGATATTTTTCTGGGGTTGGATCAGGGGACTGAGGTAATCATGGCAGAAGCTTGGTATGTTAAATCAAAAGATAATTTTTCTGTTGAATTAGACACATTATGAATTATTGTTGTAAAATAATTGACAAAGACCTATAGTTACTGTCTTAGTGGTTGTACATTTAAAATGTCCTGATATTTGGAGTTTGTGATGCATTTGTATTGTATGTAACAGTGGGGATATGCTGAAAACAAAAAGTGTGTGACACTCTTGCAATCCTTTTCCAGGAGTTCAGGGGCTGTTTAGAAACAGATCTTTACCAGACAGGTTTATGACAGGTAAGGTTAGCAAGAGATAAAGAGAGGTAGTATGTTTAAATTGTTTAAAGTATTTCACGAACTGTACATATGAGACAAACATAACATATATTCAACATACATGAATTACATAACTATGAAAACAAGATGTGTAAATCTGTGTAGGATACCTAAAATAATAAAATGCACTATTATCAAGATAATTTTTTTTTAATGACAGGTACTTATGTCATTTGTACATCAAAAATGTATCCGGTACCTTCATAACATATCTGTTATCAAACTGCCAGTTTGAACGAGACCTTCATTCTTATGGCATATGGTTTGCATGCAGATTTAGGGCGTGGCAGCTCTGTGGTTAAGGTGTTGGGCTGCCAGTCTGATAAAGTCAGTTCACCAAAAACGTTACCAATGTGGGTCCTTGAGCAAGGTCCTTAACCCTCATTGCTCCAGGAGTATATGTGCCACGACAATCTATGTGTTCAGGCCCCTAAACTTAAAGTTGTTATACTTACAAGTTGCTTTGAAAAAAAAGCATCTGCCAAATGATTAAAGTGGGTGTTTCATATCTGTATCACATCCATATCTGTAGGAGTAGTGTGGGCAAGCAACAGCGAGGTCATTAAAAGCTTGTGAGTTTGATTTGAAAGAAAATGACTGGCCATCCTCAGCTCCATGAAACACCAGATTAATAAGCCAGACCCTCTCATCCAATATCAGTATCTACATAAACTGGAAAAGCATTTTTGAGATCAGACACACTTCAAAAATTTGTTGAAATCTTTACCAGAAGAGAAGAAACGGTTACAAAAAGGTGGACTAGCTTAGACGGATCTTCCCATAAAACAGTAAATAATAACTATGCATATTAAAATAATATTGTGTATTCAGCACAAATATTGGGCATTCATTCATCTGAACCACAGATTGATGTAATAATATTTTTCCTTAAATACTTAAAAAAAAATTCAATATGGTCTGTTTCATAGCATTTCTCAGGTTGCTCCACTTCCAAACCAGTATTTTCTTATTAAAGCATTTAACCAATCACATTTCAGCATCATTTGTTGCCAGAGACAAATAATCCAACTTGGGTCACTATCAGTTCTGCAGCCCAGTAGCATAAACTAAAAATGTCCATTAAAGCATAAGTCTTGATCAACCTGTTGCTTCGACCAGTCAGATTTTGAGTTGGCAAACCCAACGCCATCTAGCAGGCGTAAGTTACGTCAGCATATTGATGCCCTCTGATTGGATAGTCAGAGAGTGTCCTGCTTCAGACGATTGATCATTTTTAGAAAATAAAAACTTTTGATGGCAAAAAGCTTTGATGGCAATAGAAAAGGACTTTTTAATGGAACCAACTGAACTTTTTTTTTAGAAAAAAAGGAGGATAAATAGTTATTGACAAGTGTATTGATTCAGACAGGGCGTTATTTAAGGCCAAGATGTGAAATGCATAGTTAATAAAATGCTCACTAGCGCTTTTAATAACCTTTCTTTTTAGTTTTGAATGCTTTTATAGTGTTGCTAGGACAGAATACACACTACATATGTCAGCAGGTCATAGCACCGCTCAAGACCAGTTTACAGTTCAACCTTTGCCACATGAACAGTAGACTTACTATGCTATAGTACATTTACAATTAGTCATTAAGCAGACGCTTTTATTCAAAGCGACTTACAAATGAGAACAATACAAGTCAGAATTTATGGAGAAAACCAGCTACACTGTGGAATTATCTGATCGTTATCTGATCCTGCACCCCCTCCCACTTTTTTTAATTAATTAATAAATTAATTTATTTATATATTTTTTTAAAATCTAAAACAGGTATTTGATAAAGAGATGCGTCTTTAGTAGTTTCTTAAAAATGCTAAGTGACTCTGCCTTATTGACAGAGTTGGGATTATCGTTTCACCCTTTTGCCATTTTGCAGTGGTGAACGCCACGGAGTGAGAATAAGCTCCTCGGTGAGGTGGAATCAGGCAACAATCGTCACTGGAGCGAAGTGAACGAGCCGGAGTGTATTTTGAAAAGATGGAGTGAAGGTAAGAGGGGGAAGATACAGAAATGGTCCTGTAGGCCAGAGTCAGTGACTTATACTGAATGCGAGCAGCTACAGGAAGCCAATGGAAAGAAATGAGTAGTGGAGTGACATAAGTTCACTTGGGCTGGTTGAGTACAAGTCGAGTTTTGAATTAGTTGTAGAGGTCTGATTGTGGAAGCTGGGAGACCGGCAAGTAACGCATTACAATAATCAAGCCGGGATAAGATGAGGGCTTGAACTAACAGCTGAGTAGCATGTTTAGTCATGTAGTAGCAACATCACCAATATCCATAACCTTATGAGCAACACCTGATTAACAATATTGTGAGTCACAAAAACAAGCTGCAAGGACAAGAATTAGTACACTTTTTACTACCACATTTTTGTCGGGATCATCAGCCTTCAGCATTCTTTTCATAGACTTAAATATTATCAAACGGTCTGTGGTCTGAAAAGGACCAAACCAAGAAAAGTGTGAATGAAAAGATGTGTAATAAGGAGTATCTGTATGATCATGCTGTGCATAGGTAATTATGTCCACAATGTTGTAAGCCATAGAAGAGACTCTGACTAGAGAATAGGGCTGCAACTAACGATTATTTTGATAATCGATTAATCGGTCGATTATTTTTTCGATTAATCGATGAATCGGATAAATAAAAAATATTTTCCCATGTCTTTACATTTAATTATTTAGCAGATGCTTTTATCCAAAGCGACTTACAAATGAAAACATCACAAGTCAGTAGTTATGAAGAAAACCAACTACACTGTAGAATTATTAAGCAGGTCAATAAATGTCTGGTTTTATTTACAGTATGAGTTTAAGGCATCCAATTAGCCCAAAGAGCAATTAAACACAAATCTCAAACACACACTGGTACAATATGTAGCATAGTGTGAAAAAAAAAACCAAATTACACAAATTTGAGACGCTCTAATATGTTACCTAATTCTCCAAATGCAACTCATTCTACCACACTCCCATAGAGGGCATATTTTGTCAAAAAATTTAAACGTGAAGCTTGATCATTAATTACCATTGTGCATGTATTTAAACACTGCTTAAGATAATTAAACGAAAATATAAAGTAACACACGTTCTCTATCACTGTTATTATCCAGTAAAAACAACAAAAACCAGCATGAAACGTGCTCTGTCGGTCTCATAGTGAGTGCACCAGTATGTTGATTCACTTTAAAACTAAAGAACCTCAGGATGTTATAGTGTTTTATCTGCTGTTGAGCTTCATCATCATGGGTGTTCAACATGTTTAGTTTCAGGGGGGTGGATCATCACCTGAATTGATCAATTCCTGAATTGATCACCCCCCATCAATTTTCGCAGAGCTTGCATGTGCCACGTTCTTTAGTTGTGTGAAGCGTGCAGTGCTCTCGCAGTTTTAAACGGAAGTTTTTTTTCTGTGTTGGCTGTGTTTCATTTGTACGATTTCTCAACTTGTTCTGTTCTACCAGCAATTTTTTTTATAGTGTTATTGAAGCGCTGCAGGTGACTTAAGCGGTTCGGACATTGTGAGTAACGCGGATCGAATAACGAAATTCATTATCGACACTTCTCATAATCGATTTTTATCGATTCGTTGTTGCAGCCCTACTAGAGAATACCCTGCCCTTTACACCTGTGATCACATCACTTAAAATTATTGTAGCAACATGTGGTCTCTTCATATTCAGTAATGAATTGCTGTTTAGTGTAAATAAAATCATAAGCAGAAATTGTTTAAATGTTTATCATTAAAAAAGACAGGCTGGTATGAAATCCATATATGACTTGCATTTGATTAACTGTATTCATTTATAAAGCATAATAGATTTTTAAATTTTTAATGAAGCCTTAAATCTACAGTGTATTTTATGAAGTATAGTGTGTGATGTGCAGTGCACACTTCTGGGTCCTATAAAGGTATAGAATGTACCTCAGGGCTCTGTGAGTGGAGTTGCTGGAGCTTCTGGATTTGAGTTTGTCGTTCAAAAACCTGCTGTTCTGTGTTACGCAGCTGTTCAGCGAGTGAACTTTCTCTCTGACGCAGCTGTTCCTGGCTGAGACATACAGCTTGGTACTTGACACTTAGCTCACTGTACAGCTGAGAGAAACACATGAGCTATTAATAAACATCTTAAAACAATTACAGGGCCAAAACATGTAGGTGTGTAAAGGCAGAGCATTACAGTTTTTAAAAACCTTCAGTCAGCCAAGTTCAGTCAAGCCATTACATTGGGAAAGGTTCTTTTGGAGCTCACCAATCCAAAGACTTTGTTCCAGGATTTTGTGCCTCATCACAGACACTAAATTGGCTTTCTGATTCTTAAGATAGATGAATTGTTTGCAGGTAAATCTTTTATATTTCTGAATTTGTGAGGTCCGACATTTATGTTGGACAAGAAAGCCTGGCTTGCAGTCTCAGCTGGACTTCATTCCAAAGGTTTTACATTGGGTTGAGGTCAGGACTTGCAGGGTCAATAGCCATAAACTATCAGACTTCATGTGGCCTTGAGGTGAGCTCAAAAACATTGTGCAGAGAGCTTCATTAAATGGGTTTTCATGGCCAAGCAACTGCGCCCAAGCATTACATCACCAAGCGCAATGTGAAGTGTCAGGATCAGACGTGTAAAGCACACCACCACTGAGTAGTGGAGACATGTTCACTGGAATGATGAACTCCATGACGAGTCTAGGTAGGTTTGGCAGTTATCAGATGGGAATGGCAATGGAAGTTGGGTTCAGCCTCTTTGAATTCTTGCTTCAGAATACCAAAAGATGTTGAACAACTTCATGCTCCTAAATTTGTGGGAACAGTTTAGGGATGGTCCAAATTGCAAATCGTTCCAACATGACTGCAAACACTGAAAGCGTTTCATATAGAAGAACTTGACTGGACTGGACTGGATGAACACCTGACCTCAACCCGAAAAAACACATTTGGGGCGAATTAAAATTGACACTGCATGTCAGGCCCTCTAGTCCAACACCATTGTCTGACATCACAAATTCGCTTCTGAAACTATGTTAAAAAATTCCCCCAAACATAACTTTTTAAGCCCTATGAACCAAAAATGGAAAGCGATATCTATCTATATCTTTATTTATTATGTATATACCTTTTGGTAAGATGCAGAGTGTGTGCTGTGTGCTTTTTCTTGTGTCTGCAGGATCTGCTGTGTGTCCATGTTGAGGCCCTCCAGCTGCTGAATGAGTTCAGCTTGTTCTCCGGCATGTTCTACACTCTGTACATATAGAGCCTGAAGGTCCTGCAGCTCCCGCCTACACACACACACACAACACACACACACACACAATAGGTTAACAATTTCAGATTTACAACATCTGACCATTCAGAATAACTCAATGCCATCAAGCTGTGTTGTGTTAAACTGCACAACCTAAATATCACCATTTTAAACCACCTGCCACAAGCTACCTTTAACAAACAGCATATGTAAGGTACAGTGGAGAATCCTTGGATTTCTAATCGAATGCAGTAAGTTACCTGAGGTGCTTTAGCTGCTGCTCTTTGTCAGTAAGTTGAACAGAGAGACACGAACTCATAGACTGAACCTTTGTCAGCTCTTCTTGCAGCTCCTACAGATGAATACAGAGGTTCATTTATACTGTGTTCAAATGTGTAGGTTTTTGCACATCTTATTCTGTTGATGTGTATTTGTGAGTACAAGTACTTTGACTTGGATATTGTTCTTCTCTTGCAGCCTTGTTTGTTCTTGCAGCTCATCCATCCTCCTACTCCATCTATCCTCACATTCCTAATAGGCACAAATTGATATTATGGGGAAAAAAAATTGATTATGATTCACAACTTTTATCCAAAAATGTAAATTTCTTTGGATCTGCTCCAAATTACAATTGGTAATTTTGGACGACTTGCAAACTCATAGCATGAGTCAGGTGTCTTTAGACCAGTTGCTGGTCAACTGATCAATGCTATAGATAAAAAGAAAACTCAGGATCACTTTGGATCAATATTCGGTGTGGCTTTCTATAACGTGATATACCAAATAGTATACAGAGATCGAGTGATTATTATGAAATGAACTTCCACTCTGGATGTTTTTAAATTGCCATATAGTTTATTAGAACATGCTTGTGAATAAGCTTACTGTTTAGTCTAAGAAGCTTTATTTATGCATAGCAAAACAATAATTGAGAGAAGTGACAAAAAGTCAGAAAGAAAAGTATGTGTGTGTATGTCTGCACATGTGGTCAGTAGCACATCACAGCGTACAGTCGTGCTAATGAGCTTCACCCAGACCCCTACACCCCACATCAAACACACTGGCCACGCGGAGCACCCACTCGTGCTCCACATGAGGGCAGCTCTCATTAAACACCGTCACTATCCAGCCTACTGCCACCCCTCTACACAGTCTCACAACATGGGGTCTAGTATACACATGCAGACAGGTAATTTATACACACACACACAAACACCTACACACTCGTCAGATCAAACATACTCACCAGTCATTATTCAAAACCCTTTCTGAAGAGAGTTATTAATATTTAAAGTGAAGAGAATAGTGACCAATGCTCATTTACATACACATAGAGTACATGGTGATGTCTGGACACCCAAGAGCCATATGTAAAAAAAAGTAAACAAAACCTTCATAGCATCTCCATCACTACACTGTACATTTTACTTAACATTTATATAATCGTATTAGTCAGGTTTTAATACACCAAGTTTTTCTAAAAATAACTTTAGTAAATGTGAAAAGAGATTTTTTTCTTTTTATTATTTTTATCGAAAATGCTTGTGTAAGCAGTGCTGCCAAAGACATCAGTGCTTCAGTACACAGGTGACATTGTCCCCCTTATCTGAATATTTTGTCAAATACACTGTAAGAACAAGCTTCATTGTGCAATGTCTTAAAAATTAACTCATTACTGAATTGGAAACATGTGAAGATCCTTCATTAAAAATTGCCATAGGTGATTTACATTAACACAGGACTCATAAATTTACATTTAGTCATTTAGCAGACGCCTTTATCCAAAGCGACTTACAAATGACAACATTACAAGTCAGAAGTTATGGAGAAAACCAACTATACTGTAAATTCATCAAATCTGATTGTTATTCGATGCTACGGCCCCCCCCCCCTCCTTGTTTTTTTTCTTTTTTCTCTACAACAGGTATTTGTTAAAGAGATGCGTCTTCAGTAGTTTCTTATGGCCTAACCAACTGCCTGCGAACTGCCAGGAGTCGTCACCCACAATAACTAGGTTCCATACCATTAAGACAGTTATTAAGTATCGCAGTGAGCAAAAAACAAAAAGAGTCCAAAAAGTGTGCCAAAAAAATCTCATTAATATCAATACAACCTCAAGTAATGTAAGAAACACTTTTAAGTTAAAACTTGGGTTATTAAACATTAGGTCACTTTCATC
>JAFMOD010000469.1:762368-782077 GCA_019802435.1 Corydoras maculifer | reverse complement strand
TATGTAGAGCCTGCAGTATCTGCCTCTTTTAGTTATGCTGCTCTAGTCAGTGATGCCGGAGTCACATGCTGCACTGTGTCAATAAATTAGTTATTAATTAAATGCCGTGCTTTATTAGCTCTAACTGCCTTCCTTGTCTGTTTCTTTTGAGGTGTGACCGGCTTCCTGGAGATCTTCATCCATGGCTCTGCCGACGAACACTGATGGAACCTGAATATCCATTGGACTGGCGGTCCTGCGGGACACCACCTTAATGGACTCACTTATAGTTTTCCAGTTTTTAGTTTTTCCATTTGTTAAATGTCTCTACATGGCTGTCCTACATTGTTGTTGCTGCCTGGCCGCTCAAGGAGGATGAGTACCCCACTGAGTCTTGGTCCTCCCAAGGTTTCTTCCTTGAATAACAACAGAAAAGGGAGTTTTTTCTTGCCACTGTCGCTTCGGCTTGCTCTTTGGGGGTTTAAAGGCTTTTCATTCTGTAAAGCTGCTTTGTGACGATGTACTTTTGTAAAAAGCGCTATATAAATAAATAACTTGAACTTAAACTTAAAACTGTTTAGTGATTCTGCCTTACGGACAGAGCTGGGAAGAACATTCCACCATTTTGCAGTGGTGAACGCCACGGAGTGAGAATTAGCTCCTCGGTGAGGTGGGATCGCCAGGCGGCAATCATCACTGGAGCGAAGTGAACTAGTCGGAGTATCTGTATAATCTGTATGTTCCAAACAAATAATATAGCCTGTCAGAGACACGGTTTAGTATGGTGAAAAATGTAAATAATTATTTGATGAAGACTCAATAATTTGAAAAATATGACCACTATCAAAAAATTAAAAGCCAGCCTGTGTCACTGGCCGAAAAGCCAAGCAACATTTTGGACAATCCAATGCATAGCAAACATGCAAACACATTCAGATCCAGGTGCAGTTAAAAAAAAATCTAAAAAACAATATACCATGCATAGATTTTGACCATGACAGAAACTGGAGCTTTTGGAAAAAACCAAAGCAGACATCCTGACCTATGGGTTAAGGAAGCCAAGATTCACTGTGAGACAACAGTATAAACCATTTTTTTCACCGCACCAATTTTTACACATCACTAGTGTTAAAATATGAAGAGGTGTCTGTTTTAAAAAAGACCACTGAGGTTGCCCGTTATTCCAGTCTTCATTGGGCCCATTTTTGCACTCTTTAACAGGTTTAAGACCAATATTATATGGCAAATTTTTAATTAAAGTAAGTAGGATTCTATCTGATTGGTACAGATTTATATACAGTCAAGCCCGAAATTATTCATACCCCTGGCAAATTTTGACTTCAATTTACTTTTATTTAACCAGCAATTTTATTTCTGACTGGAAATGACACAGGTATCTCCCAGGAGATAATACAATGATGTATAAGAGGCATCATTGTGGTAAAAAATATTTCTTAGCTTTTATTCACATTTAAACAAAAACTGGCATGTCCAAAATTATTCATACCCTTCTCAATAATTAATAGAAAAGCCTTTATTGGCTACAGCAATGAAACGCGTTCTGTAATTGCTGACCAGCTTTTTACATGTCTCCACTGGTATTTTTACCCATTCATCTTTAGCGATGAGCTCCAACTCTTTGAGGTTGGAGGATCTCCTCCTTGCCATCGCCCTGATCTTTAGCTCTCTCCACAGATTCTCAAATGGATTCAAGTCAGGACTCTGGCTGGGTCACTGCTAAACGTTAATGTTTTTGTCTGTTAACCATTTCTTCACCAATTTTGCTGTGTTTTGGGTCGTTGTCGTGCTGAAATGTCCACTGGTTCCCAAGGCCAAGTTTGACAAGGCCAGACTGCCTGATGTTGTCGTTGAGAATCTTGATGTATTGCTCTTTTTTCATGGAGCCATTTACTGCAATCAAGTTCCCTGGTCCATTGGCTGAAACACCTCCAAAACATTAGGTTCCCACCACCATGTTTGACAGTTGGGATGGTGTTCTTAGAGTTGAAGGCTTCTCTTTTTTTACACCAAATGAAGGACACATCATTGTGGCCAAACAATTCAATTTTTGTTTCATCTGACCATAAAACAGAAAACCAGAAGTCTTCTTATTTGTCCAGATGAGCATTTGCAAAAGTCAAGTGGGCTTTTGTATGGCTTTTCTGGAGAAGTGGTCTACGTCCGTGATCTCCAGCAGATGTAAATAAAAGCTGAGAAATATTTTTTCCACAATGATGCCTCTTGTACATCATCGTATTATCTCCTGGGAGATGCCTGTGTCGTTTCCAGTCCAAAATAAAATTGCTGGTTGAATAAAAGTAAATTCAAATATCAACTTTTTTTTTTATTATTTCCTTGCGTTGGCCATGAGGGGTGTTTGCAGTAGTGTGTTAGTAGTTAGCCCCAAACCCAGGTAAATAGGAGTCAGGAAGTACATCCATTGTTTGTGCAATATCCAATATGTAGATCCACACAATTTTCTAAAAAGAGCAGACCAGAAAAAAAAATGTAACAGTTGACAGCCTCTTGGCTACCAATAACAACTTAAATATAACGGATGTAATTGATTGAATTAATTATGTATTCATACTCTTTACTACAGTTTTAAGACTTAATCTCTTAATCAGGAAGAAAATCCAATCCCAGAAACAAAACCTAACCATACATTTTGGGTACGACCCCTTCCTTTTCCAGTATAACTGCTCTACTGCTCAAAGCATAGTCCATGAAGGAATGATTGGATAAGTTTAAAGAACTTGACTGGTCCACACAAAGCCCCAATCTCAACCTTACTGAACACATTTGGGATAAACTAGAATAGAAATTGCAAGCCATGCTCCATCATACAACACACCAGTGTGTGACCTAATAAATGTTCTTTTGGATAAACTGGCAAAGCTATTAACAGACACACTTTAAAATCTTGTCTAAAGCCTTACCCAAATGGTTAAAGGTGTTTCAGTTTGAAATGGGGGAAGGATAGTGCACTGTATTAGATATGAGGTTTGGAAGTAAAGTCCAATAGTTCGTAGAATTTTGTCTCTTGTTCCACCGTTATATCTCTTTTACCTTCAGAGATTTTGAATTTAGTTTAATGCATTTCCTAATGTTATACCACCTTGTGTTTTCTGTTCTATGAATATTCTTCTAACACAGCTGCAAAAGTTTGTCTATATTTAAACAAGTTATAATAACAGAAACAACAATTCACTCCAGGTCACTTTTTTTGTTTTTTTTTAAGTGGACAGTATATTACTGTATATTCCTATCTTTTGATTATGGGTAGTCTGCCCCGGAGACCCAGTTGATACAAGTCATATATGATATTTCACTTTCAATTGAATGCTTTCTTTAAACTGAAGAATATAGTTGGTTTACAAAACTGTTCCGAATGTTTCATGTTTGGAAAGTGATCAAAGATACTCTGACAGTTTTAAATGTCTTTTCAAGGTTTTACACATGCAGCTCTTCAGGAACACTAGTCCATATTTACTAAGCTCCTTATGGCCTATTCTGGGATTAAGAGCAAATTGCATAGTACTCTTGCAGACAACTGCTCCATGGTCATATTTATGACATTTGAAGCACCTGAAACCTGGATATATACTCTTAATAGGGTCTTCAGGTAGTTTCGTGTCTGTTAAGTGTTATTCCGGTTGTAACAGTTCATTCCTGCTTCCTTCTGATTATCCATTTCACATCTGTAATAATGTTCCCATTGTGCCCAACTTTATGGATGAAAAAGGGGCTAGGGACAAGACTGGCACCTAAGATTTTGGTAACATGAAACGACTTTAGGTCTCCTGGTGGAGAACAGATCTGTGTCTCCCATTGTGAAGTTCATGATCATTTTTTATTTGAAAGGAATTTTACCAATATTCATACTTAGGAATTTTCTCTCCACCCACCATGAAACCTCAAAAGGGAATGCACAGAGACACAGAACCCCTGTGGTTGTTCACTAGGAATAAAGGGTGATATACTCAAAACTCCAGATGTTACTAGCTCCCTAGATAATGACCCTGAGCCTGGAACCTTCTAGGCTTCTCACAGGTAATAGGGCTTTTTCTAACCAGTCAATTGATCAAAGCAGACAATTCTGGCCTCCCATCAATGTTAAAACAGGGCCAAAGTGCCTTTATAAAAATAAAAAAAAATTGCAGCCTGAGGAAGCTTAAGACTTAAATTAAACACTTCACTTGGTTTATTTTTCTTATGAATTCTACCACCTGCTATTTTAGTCTGTTAACACACTAAGATGCAGCACCTACTTAGTCTACTAATGAATTTGCTGTAAAACAAGGAACTACAACTAAAGAGTTTAGGAGTGTATTAAGGAGTTTATCCTTGAGACTGCATAAGTGGATAACTCCAGAAAAAATATGTTTATAAAAATTATAGGGATTTTTTAGTGTATAATGTACACTTCGGCATGTCTTTGGAATGAGGGGGGAAATACAAACAGGGTACCAGTAATAAACTCATGTAGGTGCAGGGCAGACATGCAGACTGCAGACTGAAATTAACTCTGTTCACCCCAACAAGAAATCAAACCCGGAACCTTCTTACAGTGAGGCAAGAGCACTAACCTGCACCACTGTGCCGCCCAGTGGCATGAAACAATGTGGGGAAAAAAAGTCATATTTTTGTTGTATAAAGAATAATAAATGTAACTACTTTTATACAGGCAAAATTTTATGTCGAATTTTAGCAAAAAACTGTAGAAAGTAAAAAAATCTGTGCATGCATGTACTTTGATTTTGGCACTATTCCTCTCTTCTTCAATCCTGTTCTGCTCCTGCTGCTCTTCAATCTTCCTCCTCCATGCATCCTCGCACTCCTGATACAGAAAAAAGCGATATTGATATTGTGTTTACACTGCTGATTGGCTGTGTTAATAACCACATTAACACAGTGTTCAAATAAGAAGACATATATGGTGTAAACCTGAAGTTGTCTAGTAGTTTTTTTTAGATTCTGCTGAAGTTCTGCTAATTCCGTCTTCTTGCTACCTCGCTCCTCCTCAATTAGATACTGCTGCTGAAAAAGGTCGCTCACCTCCTGCCGCTTCCATGTCAACTCCTGTTTACAGGAGTAATCACTTCATGTCAATCATATACAGCAAGCTGTCACAAAACTCTGGAAATATACCAGACACCACATTAAAAATATATTTCTTTACCATTATTGATCACCTTGGAATATTTCATTACCCCGTATATTGAAACATTTATAGCTGTATAAAAGTAAAAGTGAAACCTAACAAAAAAAAATCTACTCCTACTATAAAATGTTATATTAAGTGTTGTTCATATTATTGTTGTTTAAAAAACACAGTATGTTTACAGTATATGCAGAAATATATTGCAGTCTTAATTATTATTTGATGCAAGAGTAGTATATTCTTTGTAAAAGCAGCAGCTAATTTCGTTCAACTGCTACAATAAGAACACTGATAATGAAGACAGGTAATATAGTGACATTGGTAGGATGGTTAAATGCTTAACGTATAATTGCTAAACACATCCTTACTCTAAAAATTTTATTGTTGTAGTTTTCTTACAATTTTATATATATATATATATATATATATATATATATATATATATATATATATATATATATATAGCAACAATTGTAGCACAGAATAATACACTAATCTACTATTATTACATCAGATTTCTTAAAAAATATTTTTTATTATAAAAAAAATATATCTTATTAAACATAATTGGAAGTAACTATATTACAAAATTGTTGCAAATATACATAACAAAACTATATTATTAGGGAAGATGAATAATGCTGCTGTTTAAAAACATCAATATATTTATGCATAGTAGTGTTAATACTGTTTAATTTGATCTTTTATAACATTTAATCTTTATTAACATTTAATAGTACTATCAGTATTGTTGTTCATACTGTCAGTTGTCAGTAGCAGCTGTAGAGGAAAAAGAACAAAACATTTGGATTATTTTTCAAGTAAAAATAGTGATTGTATGCTGATAGAGCATGTGGTCCGGTGGCAGGCAGAGGTGGCATCAAGCTTATCCAACACTGGCACTTGCTGCTGCAGAAATTTGGTGAGCTCTGGGAGGTCATTAATTGCCAAGTGGAAGGAAAATTGCTGAAATCTCCTCAGATTTTTTTTTTAATCGGACAAAAGGAGAAGTGGTTTTAATAAAGATTTACAGCAGAGGCGTAGCTGAGTGCAGAGTGCGATAATGAGGGTGGTGCACAGCGTCAGAACCGTGGCAAAGCTCCACCGAGAGAAGAGAAGCTTTACTCAAGTTAAGAGGTCCAGCATAGAGAGATTAGCTTCAGAACTCCCAGTGCCGCTCACCAAAAATGAAAGCTCATTATGTTATAAAAACGCACCAACAGCAAAGAGGGAGGAGAGACTGTCAGAGTTAGCGTTGAACCAGCGAAAGTGAGGGAAGAATCAGCGGACCATCATGCCACAGAGCCAGGGAACAAGCAATTAATCACCATTCGGGCTCATTCAGTGCCAATTCGAAGAGATGATAGATGCCAGTGGTCTGGAGGACACTACCCACAAATTTAAAGCTAATGAGTTTCCCTCAACTTTTAGAGGACAGAGTTTATTATGAATCTAACTTGGTGACTAAATATTATGAACAAAAACTATGCAATACACAACATTCCACAAAGTTAGGTACTAAGGTTTTTTAAATTGCAAATAAGTTGAAAAAGGCTGTAATAATACAATACAAGATCAATTAGAAAATATTCGTGTCACAACAATGCCACAATTAAAGGCATACGTGAAAATGTTGTAAGGACAATAGCAATAAAAGTACCACAGTTTTCATTGAAATATTTTGTAAAGTTAAAGAAGTAAAAAATCTATCAAGCTAGAAACAGAAACAGTCTACATTTTTAAAAGAATTGGGGGAAACGGGATTTGGTAAAAACATGAATGAATTTAATATCAATTTAAAAAAATTATCTTTATATATAATTAGTGTTCTAGAACAGTCCTGGCCTATCCTGATAAAATGAAGATACTAATTCCACTTCTTTGTTGAGTGTCTTTGTAATCTATGGTAACAATATTACTTGGTGACCAACTTCATAAAAACATTCACTGTAAAACTGGATCAATATCATTTTAAACTAGACTTTTAACACTCCTTTGGCTGAAGCCGCGTATTTTCACGCCGTGTGCGCCAATCCCCCGCTCCCCTGCGGTGTGCTGCTATTGTTGCGCTAATGCATCACATAAAGTCCAACCCCTGAATTTAAGTATACAAGGGTCATTACAGATAAAATAATTTTATATAGATGAAGAAATTCATATTATTAATTAAACATTAAACTAATAAGAGGTTTTATATTCCTTATAGTTTCTAATAAAATGATTATTAATTTTATCAAAGGCATCCAGTTTTTAGAATCTTTTTTGAGTCATGTTTTAAAAGTAAAAAAGCATTCGAACTCTCACTAAAGAGAATCACAAAATATTTAACATAAAACTTCTCTCCACTCCTTTCTTAATGAAATCAATTAATGTCTATGTACAGTAGTATTATTATTACAGCAGATCTGTCTACACATGTTGAACTTTTATTTGAAGTAAAGAAGATCCATCTCAGTTTGACACATTTAAACACCAATTTCTATTGCCTATTCTTTCGAACCTTGGACTTACTGCCTTAAAAGCAGTAGCATGCATCTTACCAGGAGTGACAGAAGTAGCTATTAAGACTAGGCTTCATATAAAGAGCACAAAAGATTTTTCCTCACATGCACTTTAGGTAAGGTTATAACCTATAATGACTTTTACATGCCCAATGTTGACATTTTTTTTCTTCTCTCCTTTGGTCAAACCCCATCGGATGGTAAACATGACAAAAGTCTGTGGATTTTAATGAATTCTATTGTTACTGCATATAAGCCCAATAATTAAGGCTATAAAGAGGATGGAGCAGAATCATTATGCTAGTTGCCTTGGACAAGATTTCACTGATCAAACGATCTGATAGAGGAGAAAACGTATCATCTTCTATTTCTATATCAAATCTTTTTCATAATTTCCAATAAAAGAAAACAATAATTTTACAGTATATTTATTATATCACTGTGAAATGATGGAGTTGTTACCTTCTCTAGCTCCTGAATCTTGTAGTCTTTTGCTTGCAGAATCTCCAAAACATTTCGATCTTTCGCTTCTGCCTTCTGTTTCTCTCTAACAGTGTTGATGAAACAAAAAGAAATAAACAGATATGGGGATTAGTAATATTATGGCATAGAGAAACAAAAGAGATACATTTAGATAAAGACATTAAAACTAAAAAGATAAACACTGAGCAAAATTATGAAATGATGGACACCAAGGCAGAGAGAGAAAGCGTGAGAGAAAAATTGAGAGATTAGGTTTATTGCCATATTAGCAAATTACTGGCTAAATCTACAGCAAATCTCAGTCTGTCATCATAAAGTGTGTGTTAAACAAGGTGTTTCATGAATTAATATTTCCCTTAATGATGTGTTTTCAAAATCGTCCTCAAAATTCCTTATATTGTTGCATTTACATTTAGTCATTTCGCAGATACTGCCAGTACACCCTTGTCTATAAGCATTTGGCTGTAAAGAATTTTCAACTCTTAGTAGTCAGTGATAGATGGGGTCAAAATTTTAGATTTCCAAAGTTGGCAGATTAATGTAATCTACTATAAGAATGCATTTTGCATCAGTTGTGAATGATGATTTACCATGCAAACTAATTCTACCGCAAATTGAATTGATGTCAGATGTTTCGTGTGATTTTGTCCTTTATCTTCTAGGATGAAGTATTAAAAGAGGTAGCAATCACCATTCTTGTTTTCAGCTATAAACAAATGTACATAGGTAATTAAAATAGTCTTTTCAACTTTTTACCTAACAATTGTGGCTAGATGCTAAATGCTCTACAAAAAGACTGTCAAACTGCTGATATATTTTAAAAGCTTTCAGTCAAATGGCATCGTTATGTATGTAGTGTATGTATATTGAATACATGCATTTAAACAATGCATATGGTCAAATATATTTCTTACAAAGTTGTACCGGCTACATGTAATGTTTTATGTTCTGTACATGTTATACTCAAAAAAATATTAACTGTGAATTTAAAGTGTACAAAAGTTTGTAGTGTACAAAAAGTTATCTGTGGACTACACGTTCTTAAGATAGAAAAGCAGTAAAATTTGGAACTTTGCTATGGGTGCATAAACTTTTACATAAGGCTGAATGATGCTTTAGTGACATCACATGCTGCACCAATTCTCACTGCTCGAACCGTGAGAGTTAGTTGAAAGGATATAAAAGGCTTTTTGTTCGTCCCCGGCCGTTTTGGTTCTTTAAACTTCATGACGCAATGGGTTTATCAGGATTAGAGATGAAACACTGGCCGTTATAATGGGAATATGGCACTACAGGGGCATGAAACACTTTTAGAGGCAGTGTGTGTCCCTTGAGTGGGGAAAAACACTTGTCTCAAGGTATCAGTAATTACACATACATCAAAAAATACCAAATCCAGAGAGATAGAACAGTAAAAAGCAGCACCATTCAGATGGGATGGGTTTTTCCTTATGGATTGCTCTTTCGTTCACTTCCACGTTCCTGTCATCCTCCTGAGGCCTTACCTGCCTTGTAGCCGCACTGATGTTAACTATACCCAAACCAAGCATCCCATCACAACAAGGAAAAACATTCCCACAAGATCGTTCCAACTCAGTAATATTATGTTGACGCTCCAGCTCCTGGTTGTAGAACTGATGGTGTTCTGAATAATTCTGACTTTGGAAAGGTTTAAAAACTTCTGATTAAACTCAAGCTTAACCTGATGAAAAGTAACTTTTTCAAACATAAGATTTAAATGACTTAATACTGATCAAATTTTTTCTAAAATAAATTAATTATAATAAATTACTTTTCATTCATCAGTGCATTTAGTCATGTTTACATGACTTTTGGGGACACAGCTGTACTTGTGGTAGTTTATCTATTACCCATCCTTCTCTAAAAAGTTCAAATTAAAACAGCTGGTAAATAAATAAAATATTTTTTGTAATTATAAAGCTATTCAAAACTAGAAAGAAACAAATAATTTTAACAAGTGTCACTACTGTCTAAAAAAAGACAACAACCTCAATCTGAGCAGACAAGATAAATAACATCATAAAAAAAATGTTTTTTGGCATTGGAATTCTTCCTGCTGTTCCAGGATGCAATACATGTTTACTCCACTGCAATACAAATCACACTTTGGCCTTCCTTTGCTGAGAAACTAAAGGATTTGAAACTAGCATAGACAAAGCAAAGCATAGCAAAAACTGTGTTATGTAGGATAATTATACCTCACTTCTCCCAGCAAATCATGCATGTTTACATTAAAGCAATAAGGCACATGAGGGTATGCATTATTGTGAATAAATCACAGGAAAGTCATTAGGTACAGTGCGAAGTAGAGACAACCTCAAGTGTATTCTTTTATAAAATAAGACTAAATATAAAACCCTTTTATAAAATTATTAATAAACACACTAAAATAAATCTAAAATAAATCAAAATCGTTCCACAATGTCATCTAGTCTGGTTTTAAAGTGAACCCTGATCGCTGAATAACTGGATTCCAGTTTTTCTAATAAACAAACTGCCATCTAGTGGCCAAATTACAGAACACAATTAATAATTAAATTTAAAAAAAAAAACATGCTGCAACATGCTTAGTGGTCATAAAGAATAAGTTTGCTGTTTACATTAATCTGTACTTTATGATTTAAAATCGTATCATCATAGATCATGCATTGATACGAATGTGAAGCAGTCTGATGTTTGCATTATTTGCACAGCTGGACAAAGCTAAGGACTAGAACTACCTGTTTTATATTGTGCAATAATCTCCTTGGCTCAGATTCACAAATGTAATGTAAAAAACACTGGTAAAAAACTTAAACCATAAACAAATTTTGCCATGGTTTTAAAAGTACGTTTATGCCTTTATAGCAGTATCAAAATTGTAGATGCTGCAAAAGCTGAATTCCTTGACAAATATATTGCAAGTGTAGCAAAGAACGCATCTAGGTTATACAGGTGATGGGGTAATACAACCAATTAATTAATAGGATAACTGATTCAGTAGACTTACCTACACTTTCATTAAACCTACACACTTAATTTATTTCTTACAAATTGATTAATATAACAAGGCACAAGGGTAAAATCCCCTAGTAACCCACAACGGTTTAACTGTCTCACTAAAACAAGTCTAAACTAAATTCTCACTTAAACTATCACAAACCAAGTTTCCCATTGCCTTGTTTAATCCACACCTGGTTCTCTAAAAGCCAAATGATTACAATATAAAGAAACATGGTAAACCGTGAGAACAATGCTTCTGCATGAAAGAGAAATCACAATACTGCCACTGATTACAGATTATGTAAAAATTTTGTAATGTACGGAATATATAAATGTGTTATTCGCTTTTGTGAGTTTACCTTTACAGAATACTCAGAGTTTATAATTCATTGGAGCTAAAAGATTCAATATCAGCGTATAAAAGAATGAGATAAAGATAGTTGGCTCCAGATAGGGTTGAGTTTAACACAGTTTAAAGAAAAAGAAAAGATGTTTCAGCTTCGTCTTCCAAATGAGAGCTTAAAATATAACAGAACTGCACGAGCCAGCAGAATCACCAATGATGGCAAATTTTCTCTTGAATAAAAGCAAAATAAATGATTTGGTTCAAATATTTATATTTTGATGAGTTGAAACAACTGTACATATAGACACACCTATAATAATTTGTGCTACCAAGTGCAAGCATGGACTGTGTATGCTTTCTCAAGTCTTTCTTCAGTCAATCACACCTTAAATGAGCCTTCGCTCCAAAACGTTCCCATGCTATCCTTTTATCTGGCCTGGCTCCCTCTGCGGGTCATCTTAGCTGCCCTAAATCTGCTGTTTATCCCTTAAAGAAGGGCACTTGGCGCAGGACGCAAGGAAAGCGAGCTTGTTTTCATTAGAGAGTTTTCGTGGCCCAGCAAATCTGTGGAGGATAAGAGAGGCTTAGAGCTGCCTCTCCTCACCGTTCCTGTTATAACCCCGCAGGAGAGGGAAAAATTAAATAAAATGAAGAAGACGTCGTTCCCGAAGGCCTGAGATATCTTCAGAGGCGCGGCTCTCAAGCTTTAGGCTTAATTCACCACTGGTCCCTTCTGAGCTACTCATATCTAACGTGAACTGTGTGCACAATTTGCTGTGTTTTCTGTTTCATGTTCTGCAAAGGCTGATCAAAACTCACTTTAAAACAATGTTCCAATGCTATGTTTTAAACTCTTCGGCTACAAATGTGTTTATCAGCGAACATTTTCACTTCCGTTTCTTAATTAAGGAAAAAAAAAATAGTTTAATAGAACTACTGCCTGCTTTCATTTTACAATCTTAATACAATTTTTTACCTTATAAACTGACCACTAATGGGCTTCTTATTTCCACAGGTTATTTATAAACAAAATTAATTATTAATTAATAATGTTTAAAATAACAATAATAATTTTTAGGTCATTAGCTACGTTTAAAGCATTTTTTAAGAAAATGCGTGATACCATTTATCAGTAACGAAAGTTAGAATAATTTAGGCCAATCTATGCAGCTACCATTTTTCCCAACTAAAACATTTTATGCTTAAGTCAGTGTGGGTCAAAGAAATTTTAACTTTTTATTTGTGTAATTGGAAGCATTTCATTAAATAGCCTTTTAGAGGACAAGACCTGTGAATGACCAATAATATTGACATCAGATTTAGTCAACAAAACAAAAAAGTTAGTAATCAGAATGCTTTATTTTAGCAATTTAAGATTAAATATAGTAATTAAATAATTTCACAGTAAAGCAAATATAAAATTAACTTGATTTCATGACACCGCTAACATGGAGACTTTAAATGGGAATGTTTGACTAAAAGAAAAAAGAAAAAAAAACAGAAATAGCAGAACTTTACAGATTTTATAATACGACCTGTAGATGAGCCAAAAACAAAAGTTCACAGTCTCAAATAGGACTAGTGTAAGCTACTGTTTCCAGTACTTTTATTTGTATATGGAGAAGACTATAAGTAAAAAGGGGTTTTCTCCAGAAATGTAGCAGTTAACTGGTATAAACAATAATTCGTATGAAATTATTTGCATATAAAATACTCTTAAAATACAATAAACTCACCGTTCTACCACTAAACTCACAGCCTGGGTGAGATCAGGATTTTCAACCTGGAGTTTTTTCCACAGCGACCACACAAACTCCTTGTCTGCCTGCAAACACAATTTACAAATAAGATATTTACAAATGTCGAAGTCGGAGTTTGATACAATTTGTCACCACACAATGAGTGAGTGCCTGGTTAGGCCAAGGAGACCCTTGTGACCCTAATCAGAAGGAGTGGATTAGAAAATGAATGATGGAAATGTTTGATACATGAATAATTATAACCAGCAGTACAGTGTTGCATCCAGACAAATTCTGGCTCATCCAAAATTATATGATTTAAATGTATTATAAATGTTTTTGCATATCTCGTGGATATAACAGCAAGAAAAGTTTTTCTTATCTTTTCAATGTAACTTGCTGAGATTGAAATTAAACTAAGCCTTTCATTATGCTGCTGTATGACATAACACACAACTGTTCTGATCTCACAATCTTATTTGTGGAAAAGTATTATTACTGTTATAATTGATAACACACCAAAAATGACACAGCTGACGACCTGACTATACTGAACCAACAGGTTATTCCATCAATGGTGACTCATGGGATATTTAAAAATGACACTGTCAGGATTCCTCAAGCTCAAATTCTAAAAGAGTGATTAAGGGAACAAGAAAGATTATTTTCACACATTGGTCACCAGTCTGTCCCAGACCTGAACCTGATTGGGAATCTTTAGGATGTGCTAGAGAAGACAAAATCTTCCATTATCAATACAAGATCTTGGAGCGAAATTTAATGGGGGGCAAATCTGCCACAACAAATGAGCACCATAATCTAAGCTACAACCATTCCAACAAAGTATTTGTTTTTGATCTTTTTTTGGCCAGGCAGTGTACATCATGACCTTTTCCCATAAAAACAGTATTTGTAACTTTTTCTGTGCCTTTAAAAAAAACACACACTCAGACACTCACACGGTCGTAGATTCACTAACAGTTAGTTACAATCAAAGATTTTAAATAAATACAAACTAAACATGTATGTTAATACAAAATGCAAACAATGCAGGCGTTTGAACCAGTAATTAATAACATTCACTACTATAACTAAATGTAATATAACATTGATTGCATTAAAGACACAAATAATATAAAATTTTAGTGCTGACATTAACACTGTGATTACATCCCTTTACTAAACATCACACTGTACACGTTTGAAATGAAGCCAAACTAATACGTCACTGCAATTCTGTCGTGTATGTCATGTAGTGTGTTTACGTTACTAAGCAACAAAATCAACTATAGAGATAATGTAATATGATTTAATACACTTTTACTTCAGTGATAACAATACACATCAACCCAATAACAGCAAATGCCCCTGTGAAGATGCTGTAGTAAAATGATACCCAAGTATCAATATCAGCATGTCCTATATCCACATGACCCAACAGTACACTCAGCAAGGCGGAAGTTACTGAGCTAAAACTGCCATAAAACAGCAAGGTAAGAAAGCTATTAGTGATGGGGGAAAAATATCTAGCTGTGAAGCCTGGAGATGGCAGCATCATGACAGGCTTTGCTGTAGGAAGGACAGGCATTTTAAAAGAAAATAAATATATAACCCAAAGTATGCTTCCAAAGTAAGGGCAATCAAGTGGCCATCACAGAGCCTGACCACAGTCGTTTTAGAAAATTTATGGGCAAAAACGAAAAAAGTGTGCGCAAGCAAGAAAGCCAAAAATCCTGACTCAGTTACCCCAGTTCTATCTGGGGAAAAGGAAAAAAAAAAAAACTCTAGCTACTCCGTGAGACGCTTGTAAAACCAACAGCAACACACTGATAAAAGCAAAAAAAAAAAAAAAGCAATGAAACATAATACTAACCACATAAATGTAAACTTTTTAAAAAATTAGAAATTTGATTAAATTAATAAAAGCTAATGGTTAAATGAATGTGTAGGTTTATGTACACTGTACATTAGCTCCTAATATCTTAAATATTGACCCTTAGGTGGAATAGGTAGATTCAGCAGCAGAAAACAATAAAAGACTATGACTAAATATAATGTAAAATTGGTTTCTCAATGGTATTAAATCACAGGATAGGATCATAGGATCATAATAGGATCTATAGATCTATTTTAATGCAGCTGTAGTAGTGATAATGAGGGCAAAAACTTTTTGTACAAAGGTCAGAACCCTCTGCATAATGCCATCCTTTTTAACAGTTTAGGAAAATTCTTTACATATTATAACATTTATGTTATACATAATAAAATGCAACTTGCTAAAAAAAAACACTAATTATTTAAAAATCATCAAAACAAGTTCTATGTAGATGGAATATTAACTTAAACTGATAAACATGCTAAGGTTTCCAGAGGTATATACAGTACAAATAAATGCAGCTTTGAAGAATTGATCACATCACCTGAAGTCTTTGACTCAAGTAATCATTGATGAAGTAAGCTGTAGATTGTGAATGTGTTTACATCTATTACAAACCAATTAGTAAAAGCAGAAGCAGCAGTATCATTTTATTCATTAAAACTTGCTACTTCTTTGTAATTGACTGATGTTTGTGCAGGGTAAATCCAAGCCTTAAGAGCAAGTTCCTAAACATGTGAATGTGTCAATGCGCACACATGATTCTTGTATGTGAGCAGGATATATTGTAGCTCAAACATGCAGTTTTAAGATCAAACAAGCAAAAATATAGTATATATAAAATTAAGTAAAATAAAGTATGGTAAACCCAATATGCAAATATATATTGCATGTAATTTAATCTTCAGAAATATTATAATAGACATTGACCTTGTTTAAATGCCCTTTGAAGAGCTTCAAAATAAGCTGCAGTTGCTAGTCCATGGCTGTGTCCTGTAGTCGAAGATGTTTCAGAAAGAAACCACCAAATAAAGCAGTTGGAGAACAAGCACATCTTAATGCAAAGTGCAGGATCAGATAATGATCAGGTTTGATGATTCTGCAGTGTAGCTAGTTTTCTCCATAACTACTGACTTGTGGTGTTCTTATTTGTAAGTCCCTTTAGATAAAAGTGTTACCTAAATGACTGAACGTAAGTGCAAATGTAAACCAGTTTTGAATAGACTTGCTGACTGCATAAGCCAAAACTAATTTTACGGTGATTATGGGCCCCTGGGTTGAATGTATGTTTTGGTCTGTAAATAAATTTATATATATATATATATATATATATATATATATATATATATATATATGTCACCACCAAAATGAATATTTATTGTTTGACTTTACACATTTTAACTCCGGTTGCCCTTCATGACGCAACCATCAAAGGCTTAGGACCGGCAATACGAGTACACTGATGCCGTACACCCCAAATGGATGAGACAGTTTAGTATCTCCATTTTACACATCAGCATGTCTTTGGAATGTGGGAGGAAGCCCAAAACTCCAGAGAAAACCCACACAGGCATGGAGAGTACAAACAGGCTATACAGAGAAAGGACAGGGATCACCTGACCTGGGAATTGACAGTCTCTTGCTGTGAGGTAGCAACACTAACTGCTTCACTACTGCACCACCCAAATGGTGCCGGGTTAAGAACAGAACTTCGCAGTAAAACAAAACTGTTTTGCATCATGTTCATTTATTAAAGATTCCTTTGTAATTGGGTTAGCCCACTTAAGGCAGTTAACTTAGGTAGATTCATAGTTTGCCCATTACTGCTTACACATACATTCACCAGATAAATATCTACAGAATTGGGTCAGATGTCTTCTTATAGCTTACTGAGATGAGTGTCTCTTCTGTGCAGTGTAAAAAAGATAAAGTGCTCAAATAAAAAAACAAATTTTGACAATTTTAGAGCAAAGAACTAGATCAAATATGTTTTCTCTCTAGTTAAGGATGTTTGCTTTCTGCTCCATCATCAGATGCATTTTTCCAGATTCATTCTAGCTATGCAATAGAAACATCAGCAACATTCCCACACTGATAGCTCTGGATAGTCACTAGCTCTGCCAGCCTAATTGGGCATTAGACACACTTCATACTAAAGATTAAACAGTCTGTTTAATGCCTGGTACGACTAAGTGGAACATTTGCATTCTGGAATACAGCCGCTCTAAATAATACCTCAAAATGTTCTGGGTTGCCATGCATGTATGAGTCTCATGAGAATGAACAAAAGCAGTCACTTGATTTGTATAAGATCATTCCATGAGCAACATAGAACATTGGTAACATTCATATAAATCATTAAGCGTGCTTGTGTGTCATGGTATTAGTCCAAACCTTATTTTATCGAGCTGGAATTGTAACTAAATGTAAAACAATAGGATGGGGACAACCCTTCTTATGACATCACAATATGCTGACAGTGTTTTCCTTTAACTAAGTGAATATTTCTAGATGATTTAAAATAGGTACTCCACCATAAAAGTGTTTTGGATCAGACATGTGGCCTAAGCTTAATGAGAAACGATGCAAGCTGTGATATAAACCTCTGTGATGCATGTTTTCCCTACAGACAGACAGGGAAAAGTAAAAAATGATGACAGGGGGAATCGCAAGAGGCAAAAAATTTCCAATTCAAATCCTCTAATCTTTCAAACATCTTTAAGCTACATTACATCTAATGAGCGTCATCTAAAAAGCTACATTTCTGACATTAAACAGGCAGAATTATACAAATTGACTCCAAAATAAATTTTTCTGTTAAATCATGTTCACATCAACGGCAGATAAAAGTCCTGATTCCCTTGGGCGAAGCTGCGGCTCTCCAATTAGCGTGTGGATTTAAGAAAAAGAAAAAAAAAAGTGTCTAATCAATTATTTACTGCCATGGTCAGACCTGTGTGGAAGTAAGAGATCTAACCAGGACTTTGATGACATGTTTGAAACATAAAAAAATATCACTTTTATAATAACATATTAAATAGAAGGTGTTTTATCTTAACATATGTCGCTCCTTAATAAAAGCAGAAAAGAGATATCCAAGTTCTGGTTTCTTCAGACCAATGATGAGAATTAATAATTGATGCCGAAGCCCTGACCGTGTGACTGTGCTCAGCATGTAGATACTTTATTAATAAGAGAACTCAGAAGCCAGCTTTTTTGCTGTTAATCGCTATCACTCTACCACAAAAAGCTGTGTACATTAATAAACGCTATCTTTAAATCAAATCTCAAATAACGTGCATGATTAGAAAAGATAAAAAAAGGAAAATCTTGGTCGATCAAAAGTCCTTAATATTAAAGTAGTTGTACAGAGATAGTAAATGGTATTAAATATTAATATTACAGTCACTGCTAGAGATTTAATGCTGTGTGAAATTTCAAACAAAAAAATGCAACACCAAGACTCAGACCTGAACTAGTATTTAAGAAGCAGCTAAAAGCACTCACAATTTAAAAACACAGTTAATAAACTACACAAAGTCAAACAGCTTTGAGAATCTGCAGAAAGACTTAATGTGCAATGTAAACTCCATTTGATTCAGAATTCTATTAGTTAATGTTTTAAATCATATTTATAAAAATGTGCTTTGCAATTAGATCAAATATTTCAATAACAAATGTAGATTGAGATTAATTATTAAGCACGATTTAATTTAATTCAAGAACAGTTTGTTTAATCTGAGTGGCAAAAAAAAAAAAAAAAAAAAAAGTAGTTGCCACTGCATAACTCTTTTTGCAAAAACATATTCTCTCTTTTAAACCTCAAACTACTGTTTACTATTAATTGAATAACTTTGTTGCATTTTATAAATACAAACAAACTGAAAATGGAATGGGGTAGGTTTACTGCTGTGTTACATCACCTTTCCATTTAATTACACTTTATTCTGGAACTAGCTGCATGGCCTGGCTTTGCCCAGGATTGTGATGACTTTTTCTGAAAACAGGTTTTTTTTTTTTTTTTTTTTTAAACTTTATTTAACTAACTGCGCCATTAAAATAGCAATCCACCAAGGTCAGACTGCACCAGGCTCTTAAAGGAAGTGAGACACTGATTGGTTTGTTGTACATGACACCAAAATCACACCATCATGATAGCAAAGACACACCCTAAATAAAGTGTGCAATGCATGGTTTATGGCTCGCTACAATAAAGCGACTTGAGACATTTCTTGGTGATTGTAAAGAAAATATAAATCTGCACAAGAGGATTTCAAAGAGATGTCAAATCCACTTTTTGAGTATGAATCAACTTTTTATATATAGATGAGGGCTATCAATCTAAAAGTAAAATTTTGGCAATTTTGACATCAGCTGGTAATTGGTCTTTGAAGCCACACTGTTTTAATACATGCAGAATGAGGGCTTGCGCTGTGTTTTAAAAAATAAAGACAGCGCCTTAAGCATTAGCTTGCAGCCTTTTTTTTTATAAAGAAAATGAGATTATTCTGAATTCCATTAATCTTTTCACAAAAATGGTATTCGTAATGTTTAATGACAAATTGTCTGATGATGTTTAGCATGATGGTCCTTGAACTTTTCTTTGCTAAATATTAAT
>JAFMOD010000469.1:705605-737767 GCA_019802435.1 Corydoras maculifer | reverse complement strand
GTGGCTTAGTGGTTAGCACATTCGCCTCTCAGCACTAGGGATTCCCGGTTCGAATCCCCATCTGGGTGGAGTTTCCATGTTCTCCCCGTGTCTGCGTGGGTTTCCTCCGGGTTCTCCGGTTTCCTCCCACAGTCCAAAAACATGGATCAAGTCAATTGAATTCTCAAAATTGCCCCATTTAGAGTGTGTCTGTGTGAGTGAGTGTGTGCCCAGCGATGGATTGGCGCCCTGTCCTGGGTGTATCTGCCCAGCGCCCGAGACGTTCTCCCCTGGATGGGCATGGGGAACCCCACCGCAACCCTAATAGAGGATAAGCGGGAGATAATGAATGAATGAATTATTATTATTATTATTATTGTTATTATTATTATTATTATTATTATTATTATTATTATTATTGTTATGTCAGGTTGAGAGGGCTGGGCCACTCCCCCCTGTCACCCGTGTTTCGGGTTTACTCAGTTACAGATTTTTTCATTAACAGAGCAGCTCACTGTTCATTCATTCATTATCTTCCGCTTATCCTCTATTAGGGTCGCGGTGGGGTTCCCCATGCCCATCCAGGGGAGAACGTCTCGGGCGCTGGGCAGATACACCCAGGACAGGGCGCCAATCCATTGCTGGGCACACACTCACTCACACAGACACACTCTATATGGGGCAATTTATGAGAATTCAATTAACTTGTTCCATGTTTTTGGACTGTGGGAGGAAACCGGAGAACCCGGAGAAAACCCACGCAGACACGGGGAGAACATGGAAACTCCACCCAGATGGGGATTCGAACCGGGAATCCCTAGCGCTGAGAGGCGAACGTGCTAACCACTAAGCCACCGTGCCGCCCAGCTCACTGTAATTAACAAATATTATTAAAAAAAAAGACTATTTTCCCATTTCTGAATTTGTCTCATGATATCATTGTTGCATTTACCATGTGAAGTTATAACTTTTTTTTTTCAATGTCATTTTACAAAACAAACATACTGTATAAGTTGATCTTAGACTAGCTGCTACACACCTACTTGTGTGGAGTAGTTATTCCAAACCTTCAGCAGCTTAATTCAGATGCAGCTGAAAACAAACACTTGGGGATGCAGAATTAAGTTCCGGTTTAAACTGTTTGTATTTACAACTACAGCTTTTGCCAGTTACTGATTAGAAGTTTTGGTTGGTAGTTCATGTTTGAAAGAGAGCTCATAAGAACAGGAAATTTACCCCCATCTATGACTTTTTAGTGCGGTCAGGCGCTCTTGCATTTTTATCCTCGATCTGATGACCTTCATGGTAAACGAATAGGTTGGCCTCAAATAATGAGGGGATTGATAAAAAAGAAGAAGCATTCAGACCATGTGGTCTGGTTCGAGTATGGGAAAAAAGTTTGTTATCCCACAAACAGCATTTTAAATCCCAAGGATGTTTCTGAAATTTCATTTCTAAAATTGTTTTCTCAAGGCTTTCCTGTAATGCTGTGTTCATCAGAACTGGATAGATAAGCACACTTTGAAACAGTTGTCACTTGGTTTACAGTCATGTGAAAAAGTACACCCATTTTGAGTCATTTAGAATATCTTCAATAATACACCTATCCCATTTTTTCTCCCATCTAGCCCACAGTAGTAGTTATATGTGCTCTCCCTCGTAACAGTTATAGGTAAGGTCACCAGTTATATATTAGGTCTATTATTCCTACTCAGATACTCTCATCTGCTACATCTACAGTACTTACCCTTCTACTTTTCTTTTAAAGACCATTATTTTTCCTTTCTTTTCCTTCTCTTTGGCCCAACAGTAGTCCAATTTCCATTAGTACCCTATTGGCTGTACTGAAGGCAAACTTTGTTAACACAGGCCTCATCTGATCTGGTATGTAAATCAGATTTGTGATCTGCATATTTGTTTTGGCACACTTTTTACACCAGAGACCCCTACTAATTCAACCCTCCCTTTTAATCTGGGCTTGGAACCGGCAATAAGAGTGCACTGATATGTACACCCCCAATAGCTGGGTTATCAAATGCAGATAATTAGTCCATTATATTTCCCTCACTGATCCTTATATTTTGTTCCCAATCTCAGATAAGGGAATAATCATGTGTATGCAAAATGTCAGCTAAATAGAGCTTTTGTGCCTATTTAGTGATAAAAGTGATAGATCATTAACAGTTTAAAATACATAACCTATCCTTATTTAAACTTATTCTAGATATTTTAAATCAATGCAACAGACACAGTCTAATCCAAAATCAAGGTAAACATTGTGAGGTGAACAATCAAACTATCTTGAGTATAACTCTACTGATTAGTGTCTTTTTTAGCTGATATTTCTTAAAAACACTCAGGTGAGACTCCTGGCCATGTCACCCAATTTACACACTGAGTAAGGTACTCAAGTGACCTACATACATCATTTGATGATACTGTGAGGGAAAAAGACTAAAACATATTTTAAAGATATTTGTATCCACTTTTCTTGTCATTTTTTTTCCCGATAGGTGTGAATTATTTAAATGTCATTTTATATTATTTACTCATGCCAAGTAAATCAAACTGTTATCCTTATTAGGGTCACGGGAGGTGGTAGGGGGGGGTTGTGATAGCAGTCATAGAATGAATGGAAGATAGACACCTTGTACAGGTCATCAGTCCATCAAAAGTTACACTAAAACATTTATAATAATGACAGGCTACCCCTGCCAGCTTAAATATATGCATGTCTTTGGACTGTTGCTTTTCGAGCAAACTAAAACAGACACAGGAACAAAATGCAAACTGTAAAAAAGACAGGACCTTGTCTGTCCTGCTGAAGAATTTCTTGATGTAAAGCACGAATGCTAATCACTTCACTGCCATGTCAACCCATTTTACTTAACCTATTTGCAACAATTGCAACAATGAAATGTCAAATTTTCATGTTGTTTCAGACACATGCTTCTTTAGAAACAGATTTGCTATTAGTATGATTATAGCTGATATTATACCATTTTGAGAAGTAATAACTAAGCACCTTAGTAGAGGTTTTCAACTATTTATTTTTTTTGGACCTTAGTTCACTGCTTTTACTATGTGTTTTGATTACTCTCAAACCAGTAGTAATGGTTTTATGAAACATATGTAGTATTATATATATATATATATATATATATATATATATATATATATATATATATATATATAATTTTATTTTATTTTATTTTTTATTTTTTTATTCTTTTGGTTTATGGTTTAACTTTGTTTTAGAAAACAAAAATAGGTATGTCTTTCTTTGAAAAGCTGTTTAGTTAGAAGGGTGGCACGGTGGCTTAGTGGTTAGCACATTAGCCTCTCAGCGCTAGGGATTCCCGGTTCGAATCCCCATCTGGGTGGAGTTTCCATGTTCTCCCAGTATCCGCGTGGGTTTCCTCCGGGTTCTCTAGTTTCCTCCCACAGTCCAAAAACATGGATCAACTCTCAAAATGTAGAGTGTGTTTGTGTAGAGTGTGTTTGTGTGAGTGAGTGAGTGAGTGAGTGTGTGCCCAGCAATAGATCGGCGCCCTGTCCTGAGTGAATCTGCCCAGCGCCTAAAACTTCCTCCTCTGGATGGGCATGGGGAACCCCACCGCAACCCTAATAGAGGATAAAGCGGAAGATAATGGATGGATAAATGGATGTTTACTTAGAACTTTATGTTTGACAACTTTTTTTTTTTAATACTGCTAATAATTAAACTTTGTCTTATGTAGTTTATTATTTATGTCTATGTGAATAATAAACACGTATCACACAAACAATGCCTGGTTTAGGTATAAATTAATAACATTTTAAATTATTGTTGCCTTAGTGTATAACATTTCAAAACTAACATTTAATCAATAATGAGTAAAGATAAAACAGTTTATTGGCATTAAATTTTGTTTAACCCAAAACACTGAATCATATCAGGCACATAATTTGCACAGACAAAGGTTGCAGGTCAAAGATCAGTGAACAGCCCTTACTGAAATCGAGTGACATCATCAGTGTGACCTTTCTCTTTTAACCCATAGAGAACTTTCCTTATTAAGCAGAAAGACGAGGTATGACATCCGACACATGTCCCTGAAGCTCCAGCGCTGAGAAATGGTCAATAGCTCATCATCAACTGGCCTTTGAGTAATTAGACAGCTGCAGAAAGGTTCATGTCACTGTCAGAAACACACACACACACACACACACATACACACACACACACACACACACACACACACTCTCTCTCTCTCTCTCTCTCTCTCTCACACACACACTCGGTATGTTCTGTGCTCCCACAGGTGACTTATAAAAAAGAAAAGAAAAAATCCCTGTCTTGTTTTAATGTCATGTTTTTCCTGCACAAATAAAAGTAGTGCAGTGTTCATAATCTAAAGAGAGCCATCCGGCTCTGGCCCATGATGAATAACTTTAATTGACCAAATTGTTCCCACATTATCGGTGAGGCCACATGCGCACATGTATGCAGATTAAAATAGCCATAGAACCTGAGCCAGTGCACATTTTATTAACTACAGGGCAAAAAGCAACTTCCTCACATAATGCTAATGCATCATTCTAAGTCAGATATGTGTTTTCTTGCTTACAGATTAACAAATATCCATCTGGCAAAGTTATGTTAAATATGTAAAAAGTAATCAGATCACAAAAGCACTTGGGCAAGAGTTTATTTATTTATTTATTTATTTATTTATTTATTTTTACAAAAGTCATTTTACAAAAGGAAATAAAAGTAATACACCATGATTTGTGGAGGATTTTCTTATGAGTTCAGAGATTTCTGTAAAATCAAAACTGATGTTTAAAATAATAAAACAAAAAAACTGATGTTTATGACATTCTTATTCACTTAAACATACTGTAGGACTAAACCTTGCTTATGACATCAATGCTTTGAAATAATTTTGTAACATTATGACTTTGGATTATATTATGTGAATGAATACTAGAACAATAAATGGCCTTGGGTATAATGTTGATGTGTCAGAAATGCCTTTGAATGCATTAACATTAACAATACACTTATTTTTTCTTATATATATTGGCACCAGTGAGAACTTTCATTAGAAAGGGGTGCCCAAGTGAACAATTTCTTTATTGATCTTAATAAACTTTTGTTTTATTAGCAAAAATAATGAGAAAAAATAAAAAAATATTGAGACCCGTAGGAGAATTTGTTTACTTTGTGGCACTGTGTGGCAGGGACATAGAGGAATGTAGTGACATGATGTGATTTCAGCTACTTCAGTCTACATTCAAATGTGTTTTGATACAATTTGTTTCTGAATATGAGAAATCAATCATGAGTCTCTGGTCCTCCTGGTGTCCTGTTATGTTGCAGATTATTGCTGAAACCGGGGATTGTTGAGGATTGGGCTGCTGGGAATGCGCATGTAAGCTCTTTAAATATTTGTTCATTTTAAGTTCTTGTAGCTTTGTGAGACCTTATTTGTAAAGTTTAAAAACATTCTACCTGAATATTAATTGGACTGGCGGCCCTGCAGGACGCCCCCTTAATGGACTCACATATAGTTTTCCAGTTTTTAGTTTTTCCATTTGTTAAATGTCTCTACATGGCTGTCCTACATTGTTGTTGCTGCCTGGCCGCTCAAGGAGGATGAGTCCCCCACTGAGTCTTGGTCCTCCCAAGGTTTCTTCCTTGAATAACAACATAAAAGGGAGTTTTTTCTTGCCACTGTCGCTTCGGCTTGCTCTTTGGGGGTTTAAAGGCTTTTCATTTTGTAAAGCTGCTTTGTGACAATGTACTGTTGTAAAAAGCGCTATATAAATAAATAACTTGAACTTGAACTTGAACTTATCCCACATTATATTGTATTCATTAAAGTTTTACTCTTCTAGTTCTTCTGTCTCCTTCTGGTCATTTTGGCTATATCTTTCTTGCTAGGGCAGACCAAGTTTAGTTTGACTTATAAACAGATACATACCAGTGACTTCAGCATTTAGAATGTCTTATTTATTTTACATCAAGTGTTTGTAAAAGGGGCGGGACCAAGGGGCGGGTAAAAGGGGAGGACCAAGACTCAGTGGCTTAGTGGTTAGCACGTTCGCCTTTCAGCACTAGGGATTCCCGGTTCGAATCCCAATCTGGGTGGAGTTTCCATGTTCTCCCCTTGTCTGCGTGGGTTTCCTCCATGTTCTCCGGTTTCCTCCCTTCCTCAGAAATGTTCTCCCCTGGATGGGCATGGGGAATCCCACCACGACCCTAATAGAGAATAAAGCGGAAGATAATGGATGGATGGATGTTTGTAAAAGAAATGTGTTTTCAGTTGTTTCTTATAGATGCCAAGTGACACCGCCTTATGGACAGATTTGGGAAGACCGTTACACCACAATAAAGTGAGAATTAGTACCTCATTGAGGTGGAATCATCAGGCAACAATCATCACTGAGTGTCGTTTTGAGTCCGGAGTGCATGTCTGAACTTTCCTATATGACAAGTATGTTTAAGCCAGACTGTGTTGTGTCCATGTCTAAACATTATTTAACTATATTTAGTTAAGAAGTGTATGTATGAACTGTCCGTGCTGTATGTGCGTCTGAACCTTTTAGTGCTGTGTGTGTGTGTGTCTGAACCTATCAAAGTTTTGTGTGTGTGTGTGTGTGTGTCTGTCTAAACCTGTCAGTGCCAAGTGTGTCTGAACCTGTCAGTGCTGTGGGCCTCTCTGAACCTGTTGGTGTTGCTTGTATGTTTGAAACTGTCGGTGTTGTGTGTGTGACTGAACCTGTCAGTGCCTTATGTATGTGTGAAACTGTCAATGTTGTGTGCATGACTAAACATGTCAGTGCCATGTGCCTCTCTGAACCAGTCTGTGTTGCATATGTATCTGTACCTGTCAGTGTATGCGTGCATGTCTGAACCTGTAAGTACTGTGTGTGTGTGTGTGAGTGTGTGTGTGTGTGTGTGTGTGTGTGTGTGTGTTTGTGTGGGTGGGTCCTGAAAGTGTCAATGTTGTTTGTGTGTGTGTGTGACTAAACCCGTCAGTGCCATGTGTGTCTGAACATTTGAACTGAATATTTTTGGTCTGTTTCACAATCAGCCCTTTTGTTTTAAAAGCTAAGGTGAAGGTCTTTCATGTTTTGGAACAAAGATTGTTGTTAATTTTATATTGGTGAATTTTATTTGATAATAAAAAGTCATTGTTTTTGCTGCTTGACAAATTTATTTTTGAAATTTCTGATGAAAATACTACGGTGTAGCTGGTTTCTCCTTAACTACTTACTTGTGTTGTTCTATCATTTGGATAAAAGTGTATGCTTTTATTATAAATAAATGTAAATGTAAGTAATTACACATGTTAAAGCTGATAAGCTTATAAATTTCATTTTTCCTTAATTTATGTTGTCTAACTGTTTTCTTCTTTTTATTCTCATTGATTGTTTATTTTTTATTCTGGCCTGTAAATGATGATGATGCAGGTCTTGTCAGCTTTACTTTGATTTTAATCATATAACATTAAGACTTCTTTTTTGTCTTTTTTTTTGTCTTTTGACTGTCTGTTGTTGATTGTGGATGACATGTTGAATGGCTTACACATAAAAGCTGATTTACATCAATCAATCATTTATATCAGGGTAATTTGAAGATTTTGTTGAAATCCATGTTGACAAAAATAACTTTGATCTTCAATTTTATTCATGCCCTGAGTGGTAAGT
This sequence comes from Corydoras maculifer, assembly GCA_019802435.1. Taxonomy (NCBI): domain Eukaryota; kingdom Metazoa; phylum Chordata; class Actinopteri; order Siluriformes; family Callichthyidae; genus Corydoras; species Corydoras maculifer. Next base: position 730,090 of record JAFMOD010000469.1, on the reverse strand, counting down.
AATCTGATGTCCTGACTCGTTCAAATCCCATGATGTGTATGCGCAATTGGATTAGTTTGCCATGATTTCAAGATTCCATCTTTCAAAGTTACTATGATGACTTCTTCTCTAAGAGATGTAATGAAAATTTGAATTTAACCCAAACCCAAAAAAAGAGCAAAATGAAACACACACATAACAACACATTAAAGTTAAACTAAAAAAAAACCAATAATATAGTTAACTATTGAATGAATGTCATTGCTTAGTATAAATTATTAGTTTTTTCAACTATAAACACAAAATACTAAAAGAGTTGTTTTTTGTCATTATTGGCAACAAAATTTTTACTTAATTACTTATAATTTTTATATTTTTGATTCATTATTGGCAACAGAGGTCTCACCACTCAAATATCTATGCACTGACACTTTATGCTAATAATTTTATACCAGGATATTGCATATTGTTCTTGAATCTAACACTGCACAGACATTACTGATCTATATGTTGTGTCGTACCACATGTTTTAGGATGTCACATACAGTATTTTATTAATGTAATTTACTGTACACGATTTTTTTTCATTGTTACCATTTAATCAAGTCTATTGTACTGTATATTTAATTTATATTTAATAAATTTTAATTTAGGACACCACGGTGGCTTAGTGGTTAGCACTAGGCCTCTCAGCACTAGGAATTCCCAGTTCAAATCCCAATCTGGGTGGAGTTTCACTTTTCTGTGCGTGGTTTTCCTCTGGGTTCTCCGGTTTCCTCCCACAGTCCAAAAACAAGGTCAATTGAATTCTGCAAATGACTCCATATATAGTGTGTCTGTGTGTCTGTGTAAGTAAGTGTGTGCCCAGCGATAGATTGGTGAACTGTCCTGGGTGTATCTGCCCAGCGCCTGAAACGTTCTCCCCTGGATGGGCATGCTGCCCCCCCTGTGATCCTATTAGAGGATAAAGCATAAGATACTGGATGAATGAATGGATGATAATTTTAATTTAATCTGCTGCAATATGTGACACTATGTAGTTTATCTCTCTGTCTTATAATTAATATAATCATCCATCCATCCATCCACTATCGTCTGCTTTATCCTCTATTAGGGTCGCGGGGAGGTTCCTCATGCCCATCTAGGGAAGAACGTTTTAGGCGTTGGGCAGATACACCCAGGACAGGGCGCCAATCCATCGCTGGGCACACACTCACTCACACTCTATATGGGGCAATTTTTTTGAGAATTCAATTGACCTTGATCCATGTTTTTGGACTGTGGGAGGAAACGGGAAAACCCGGAGGAAACCCACGCAGACACGGGGAGAAAATGAAAACTCCACCCAGATTGGGATTCGAACCAGGAATCCCTAGCGCTGATAGGCGAACATGTTAAACACTAAGCCACCATACCACCCTTAATATAATCAAATATCCTGAATGTTTTTCTACTAAAAAGAGACTAATGTAAATAAACTTGGTGCTAAAAAAATAAAGACGTAGCATCAAGAAATCAGAACACAAATCTAAAATCTCTTCCACAAACTCTAAATGTTTATCTTCACTGCCAAATGTTAGAATTTATGTAGGGCTTAAGTGCTACAGTAACTCTATATAATCTAATAAAGCTATGTGCTAATCCTTTAAAGGCATGGAGCATTTAGATTCACAGTAATATCTCATTTAAATTAGAGCTGTAATCCCTCTACCATATGGCAGGTAGTGTTTATTCTCAATGGCCCTGTGCTCCAGATGAGTGCTTGTGTACCCCGAGAGCACAAAGCTTGTTAGCCGGGAATTAATTTTACTCCCTGATCTATTATTTACCTCTTGACCAAACATGTATAGACACTTAGTTCGATCAAAACGGCTGCTCTGGGAGATGCGGCGGTCCAAACGAGGAGCGGCAGTCCTTTCACTGAGGTGTCGGTCAGCATGATGAAACATTTATCAGAACCGTAGTGAAACATACTGAGAAATCAAACATCACAATATTTCGTCTACAAAGAGAGTTTTCAATCTTCTAATTACATGCCAATAGAACAAAAAATGTTGAGATCTTTGGGACAAACAATTTTGTTACCTTAAATAAACATTTTCTGCCTAACAAAAAGAAAATACACACTGTAAGTAGATGTTTCTTATTCACTGTGAATGGTTTCATTTTATGAAACATGTGTAATTATAAAAACATGTCCTCGAATCCTGTGCACTGAAATGTCTTATTATGACAAATACAGGTACTTTTAAAAATTACCTTAAAGCACTACGGTAATATGCTTTGCTCTGACTGTGACTGACTTAATGATTTACTATATGACTGTAAACAATTGCAGTACTGTAATGTAAATTTTGCTTTCTTCAAAACACAAGATACATTTTTAACTGATGTACTAGTGTCAGACTCGCTTGCCTTACCCAGAATATCGGCTGCGCTGAGCAAATGCGCACGCCGAAAGCGCCTGAAAGCGTCCACTGGGAATCGGCTGCGCGGAGCAAATGCGCACGCCGATTTGCCGGAAAACGCTTCCACGGATATAGCCTGTGCGGAGTAATGCACAGCGCCAAACCATCTTTAAGCACCGGAGAGAGTTAGGAGACACCGGGACATAAAACAAAACGGGATTTTATTAAATTAAAAAGGTGTAGGGACACCAACACGGAGGAGCAACAAACTAACGAGACGACATAGGAAAAATAATAACAAAGACGTGCACGGGGGAAGGGGACACAGAAACTAAATACAATAACATCCTATCACGTGCACCAAAATAAACCAATCGCCCAACGGAGACAAAGAATACATTAATGAGGGACAGCTCTGTGACAACTAGACCCTTCTCGGTCCTGGCTTTGCCTGGGCTTGTAATGATGTTTCTTTCAAATGGTGTCAGTGTTCATTTATGCAGTATTTATTTATTTATTTATTTATTTTTGGGAAGAATAAACCTGATTTAACTATCTGAGAGAAAATAAAACTTCTACATAACTTAAATATGAACTTTCCCCGTGTACAATAGCGCATGAACCACTCATGTTTCTGCTCAAACCACATAGCGGTGGGGAGACATTTTGAGCCTCTTCTTGGTGGTTGTAAAGAGTGAACCTCTGCAGGGTCCCAAAGAGTAAGTATGCCAAATGTTGTGATAATTTAAGCAATGCACACACACACACACACACACACACACACACACACACACACACACACATATATATATATATATATATATATATATATATATATATATATATATATATATACCCTTTTTTTATAGGATTGTGTCAGTAGTTCAACTGAGTTGAAAATGTTTTATGAAATCAGAAAACGGTTGCCAGTCTCAGGGTTGGCTTGTTAATAAAACTCTCAAAAACACATCATTTTTTACTTTTTCTTAAGATTGTAAGGTAAGTTTTTTTATGTCTAACTAAAGGCAAGCTGTTCAAATGCCTTTTATAGAGAGTTGCCTACTAAAGATAATCACTAACTAATTGCATTGTGGGTATGGTACAACTCACCAAGATAAGCCAATTTGCATCTTTTATAAAGTGTACTGTATTTTGGCATAGTGTTTCTGTTCAATTAGTTACAAAATATACATGCCTAAAAATAAAAAAATACCATGCAAGACCTATGAAATGCTGAGCTAGTGGTTAGCACGTTCGCCTCTCAGCGCTAGGGATTCCCGGTTCGAATCCCCATCTGGGTGGAGTTTCCATGTTCTCCCCATGTCTGCGTGGGTTTCCTCCGGGTTCTCCGGTTTCCTCCCACAGTCCAAAAACATGGATCAAGTTAATTGAATTCTCAAAATTGCCCCGTTTAGAGTGTGTCTGTGTGAGTGAGTGTGTGCCCAGAGATAGATTGGCGCCCTGTCCTGGGTCTATCTGCCCAGCGCCCGAGACGTTCTCCCCTGGATGGCCCTAATAGAGGATAAGCGGGAGATAATGAATGAATGAATGATACTGTTAATTACAAGGTGTTGTGTTGCAATTGGGGTAGATTGTTTTAAATTATGAAAACTGGTTAATGTAAACTCACACATACAGTTAGAAAATGATGTACTTGGTACATCATTTTAAAATTCTATACTATAAATATCTATGCTATATTTTATGCTATTGTAGAATTTAAACATTGGTTTCTTAGCTAGTCTTGAAATTGGGTAAAAGAAATTCAACAAAATTAAAGCCAAAATGCAAAAGAATTGTTTAAATTAAGGATAGTGCATGCTTACTGCTTCTGAACTCAGAGACTATTGATCAAATTCCCATAATTAATTGATTATCTGTGTGTTAGTCAAGCTTTTGTGGATTCAGGCTGCAATAAACTACAGTTCATTAAAGCCTGTTTCAAACAAGACATTAGAGTAACAACACAGCGGATGTGAAAATGATATGTGTGCATGGTGACCATCACAATTACCCTGTCATGGCTGTCATTATTCAATTGAAGGGAAACAGAAATAAATTGGACACTGTGGTTAGTTTCTGTCTTATCCATCCTATGATTTTGGAAAGAAAATAACATTGAATGTTTTCTCCTATATTGGTTGATTTAAACATGGAAGGGCCCTACATTTAAACTACATGGGGTAACTGATCAAATGGACAGTGTAAAGTGACTTACCATGTTCTGATGGTATAGGATTTAGACCAAGATATAATGTGCTTATACTATTGCCTACATCTCTAAATTATCTATTAAATGGCAAGAGCTGTTCGGTGCTTAGGGAATTGTATGGATGCTGGGTTATGCAGCATGCACCACCAACTTTAGGAAGTGCACAGTTAGTTGGATGAAAGGACTGTACCTGACCTCCACCTAGAGCAACATACAGGTGCTTTTTCAAATTGATAAGACTTTAAAAAACATCTAAATTTAGATATAACCTGTCACCTGTCGAGATGCCAATTACAGATATGTATTTTGAAAGGTTTTCTAATGTGTATATATATATATATATATATATATATATTTATATATATATATATATATATATATAAATAAAAGCAAGCATATTTAGCTTCATTTGTTTGATTTGGTGTATTTGAAAAAAATTGGGATTGACTTTGATGATGCTTCAGTTCAAATTTAAGCAGCTTATAAGTTTTACAAGCAATTAAAGCATTATTGTATGTATGTTTTAAAAGTTCAATTACTACATTACTATTTTTTTTTACAGATCTTTGCATTTCATATTAGACACATTCCCTATTTCTATTGAGCTGTAGGTAATAAATTAATACTAATTACTATAATAATACTATAGTTAAAAAATAAAATGTCAAATTTTCATGAAATTTTAATGGTTCAGAAGTTAACAATTGCATAATTTGTATTTGGTAACTGTGCATTTAAGTGGCCTTCAAAAACAGTTATTTGTCTTGTTTTGTTTTTTTAACTTAATCTAACTTTATTTAACTGTTATCAAAATGCTATTAATTGAGCTGTTATTGTGAATAAAATGGCACAACATAGTGTAATGTAGACTGCAAAGTGATGTTTTCAAAATTAACCTCCAAAACAGTACAAATGACTATAGAAAAGAAAGTCTATATGTTGTCGTTTACCTGAGAAAGTAACAGTGTGTATGTGTGTGTGTCAGAGAAACACCTCAGTGTGAACTAGCTGCCTGAATGTGGTCCTTATGCACTGTCACACTAAATAAATATTGAAAATACACCCTGAGGGCAATCAACTTGCGGACTAAATATAGTTTATTTACTTAAATTATATCTGTAAAAATGTAAACATTTAATGCAATACTTATTAAAAGTATATAGTGCTATAGTGCTACCTCTACTACTTAATAATAATAATAATAATAATAATAATAATAATAATAATAATTTTATGAACAATTAGGCTTCTTTAAAGTCTGCAACGTGGAGTGGGCGAGGTGACATGTCTGTAATAACTCGTATACACACGCAAAAAAATGAAATCTTAAAAAGTCTGAAAATCTTTTTTAAAAAAAGCGTAACAAATCATGTTTCTTATAATCTAATTTTTTTATTTTTTTTTTAGAAACTTTCTTATTTTAAGAAATCTTAAAAATATAAATTTAATTACTGTGTTGACAGGGCGGCACGGTGGCTTAGTCGTTAGCACACTAAGTGGTTAGCACATCTGCCCAGCGCCTGAAACTTTCTCTCCTGGATGGGCATGCCGATAATTTTGCTTGATTTATGTTTTTTTCTAATATTTTGACATTAATTTGACCTAAATATTAGTATGTTGAGCATGGGGCAACCAATCTATTGTTAATAGAGCCTGATGCAACTGGATTTGCAACTGGTCAAGAGAGCAAGCCTGTTACTCCAGAGGACTGGCCCAACACCAACCTCACTCCAAAGGGTGCACCCGACACCAATGCCACTTCCAAGGGTGCACTTGATATGACTCTCCAATAGGCACACAAGACACAGTTGTCTCTACAAACGGTACCTCCAACACAATCTTCTGAATCATTTTTCTCTGAAGAGGGAGCATACCAAACCTGTCTTTCCTTGGACACTTCTATATAGACCTTTAGCCCCGAAGGATGTCTGGGGTTAAAATATAAGTTTTCAGCTCCACGTAAAGAACTCATCCTCATGAACAATCTGCTTGTGGATCTCCTCTTTTTTTGCTTGGCATTCTTTACAGCACAATTTTGCAGGGGTTGCTCTCTGTGTTGTGAAGTTGAGAAGTAATTTGTTTTTACTTTAGTAAAAGACAAGTAACCGTGTGTGAATATATTGTGCAACCAGTTACAGCCACTGTCTAAATGAGAGAATTTGGAGCGGCACCACAACACTAACCAGAATTTCAATGAAAGATATCCACCAAAGAATGCAATCTACTCTAAGAAAGTTCACAAGCCAAAAGTGGAGCTCACCAGTCTCTTTTTACAAACCTGCTTCTTAAAATTGTTCAGTCACAGACATTACACTGACTTGAGATGGCATTGTGATGCAACACAAAGTATTTTGTCAGTGTTGTAACCTTAGCTGATACTTCAACAGTTAATATTGGTAGTTTGTCCAGTCTGTTCACTGCAAATATAGTTTCTTTATTGTGTACAGTTAACAAATAATTTCTATTAAATGTTGTCATTCTTGGTCACATCATATTGAAAGTGTTTACTTTCATTCAATCAGCCTCAAGTAGTAAATACAGTGTGGACAGTATTTTTCTCTTAACACTTTGATAGGTAGATCTTGCCAACGAACAAGGCAGAGGTCAAGCGATGTAGCTTGACCTTCATCTCTTTGCTTTTTTTTAGGTAACCATTTGTATTGTCCATCTTTCCAATTTGTCATTAATTGTCCTTTTGTTGCAATGTACATAAACTTTAAGCCTCTGGATAATATTTGCAACTGAAGCCACTGAAACATCTTGCTTGCAGAAGATCCAATTGCTTTTATCTTTAATTACATCCATCCATCCATCCATCCATTATCTTCTGCTTATCCGATGTCTCCCAAGTAGGTAGAGTGGTTATCTTTAATACAGTTGTATTTATTTTCTCCTTAAACAATTCTTTATTTAGATTTCTAAGGTCCCTGTTCAGTGTCGTAGGACAACAGCACAGTGACCACTTTCCATAATGCAAATAGGCAGACTGACTGATTACAAGTTTAAAGACACCTGTGATGCTAATTACAAGCCATATAGTTGTTTAACTTGTCCTTATGGTCAAATTATTTTTCTCAAATTAGTATCTCTTTTATAATAAAGACATTTTGAGGTCAGTTTCATGCAATTTTATTTCTGGGGAAATAAAATTCAAAAGCAAAGTCTAATTTTCATTAGATAATTATTAGTACATGTTTATTTTGCCTATTATAACTTTTGTCAGTTTCAAGTTATTTGAGTGACCTTTGTAGGTTTTCCTTTCTTGACACATAAAAAGGGGAATCGAATGGGCGTTTCAGAGCGAAACACTCCCCTCAGATCTGCTCACCAATCTGCTCTAAAAATTCTGAAAAATGTTCTATTTCCATTGTCGTTGATTATTGTTACTGTGGAGCTTTGGAAATACTGTTCACATTGCTCTCAGTATACTGTCGCTAGTTTTTGATCTTTTAAATTTTTAGTCCTTAAAAGGGAGAGGAGAGGTCGATCACTGTGTGTGTGTGTGTGTGTGTGTGTGTGTGTGTGTTTTTATGGCACTGCAGGGTAGACGTTTCAGAAGACTTTCAACAACTCTTCACGCTCGTAATACTTGAGTGACGCGTGCACACACACTCAAGTTCCTTGCAGATAGAGGGCGGTGACGAGTTAACGAGTACGTGTGTGTGTGTGTGTGTGTGGTCGGGGACTCTGAACCTGCGCAGAACAGAGTTTTCAGGGTTTTTACCGTTAAACGACAACAGCGAGGGACTCGCACTTACTCTGTCTGTGCGTGTGTGCGTGTGTGTGTGTGTGTGTGGGAAGAGCGAGAAGGACAGAGGAGCGGTTTGAGTTTAAGGATAACAGATTCATAACCGTCTGAGATTTCTCCCTTTCACTCTAAAGCACTTGTGCACCCACACGCACACACTAAGAGGAAGACCACCCCCGATACACACACACACACACGCACGCGCGCGCGCGCGTGCGCGCGCGAGCGCACACACACGCTTACGCATACACACACGTCCGGAGAAGCAGTTGGGCATCCAACATGCAGAAATGGTGAGTGAGACCGTTCGGTGGAACGCCTTACAAAATGCTGTCATTTATTTGCTTTCTCAAATCCATTTCTTGCATAATTATTTAACTTAGGTCACAAAGTAAGTTTCTCACTTTAAAGATGTAGGACCTGACATCGATCACTACATGTCTAATCAGCCGTAAAATACAGCAAGTTTATAGAGCGTATTCTCATCTGCTGACAAAGCTTACTTCGACCTCTTTAAAAGTCTGCTTTAAAACGAACATATTAGGACTAAATTGCAATTTATTAATTTTAACAAATTGAAGTCGTATATTGATCATTTTATTATATTGTAAATAATGTAAAAAATATGCATAGTGTGCTTGGCCTTACCTGCTTTAATTTAATCTTCAGGTGTCAAGTTGCTTGTTTGTTAGGATCTAAAGAAACTCTGTAAAAACCATACTATTCATTTTTAAAGACATAATTTTATATTCAAATAGTTTACAGAAATAAAGAATGCAGTTAAGAATTCAACTATTAAGGTGTGTGATTAGGAACACCTAACAATTTGTAACAAATTTGTTTTAAGAAAATATTGAGTCAATTTTGCAACATAAATCTCTTTAAATGCAGTAAACACAAGCACTGGATCTGATTTTTACACATACCACTAACACTGTTTTATATGTATGTACACTACATTTTTTGATTAAGATGATAAAATGTTAATGACAGTACAGTTGCACCTTGTGTTACTGTAAATAAAGCAGAATTGAGCTGCTGAACCAAAGGGAAAGGAATCAGAATCTTTATTAATCCCCAGGGTAAAATTATTAATCCCCAGGGTAAAATTGCAGAAGCAAACGCTTTTAAGGCAGATAACTTTTTAAAATTATGTATTTCTAGAGCTGCTTTAGGTCTTTTTTTTCTTACTTTTGTCTTACCATCAACTGACTTTTTCTTAGAAAGTACATTGCAAGCACAATATAACATAGACTTAATTATTTACATTTTATAGTAAAATTTGTTTTAGTTTTCAGATTAGCAGCAGGATTACAAGTTTAAAATTCTGTCTAAAAACAATTAAACGTGAAATATTTTGTAATGAAATACTATGTACAATTCGGACAATAGTTTAATTGTTTAAAAAGCAGAATAGCTTTAATATTTAAGCTTTTGCAAAATGCATTAAAATAAACATAAAACCTCTGGGACATTATTCTTTAGAAGTTACTTAGAAATTACAGTAAAAGACATTCAAAGTTTAGGTTAGGTGATTAACAGCGCCTAAAGCCAACTAGCATTTATTATATTAATTTAATGTTTTTATAATTAATTACAGTATCCAATATTACCTAAACATCCACAGATGAACAATAGTGTTTGCAACAAATGCAAATGTATAATTGTCTCTCATTTGTGATGTTTTGACACATACTGTACAGTTCACCTAGTCCAAAAAAAATTGTAAACAAAAAGTATTAATGTTTTTCCTTGTCTGTTCAAAAATCAAATGATAAAGTGAGTTAAGAAAGTCTGTATTAGTTTCCAGCAATAGTCATTCACATGCACCAATATTAGCAGAAAACAAATCTGTGTGAATGCATTAAAAAAAATTGATGACATGCTGAACTTCATTGCGTTGTAAGTTTATTACAACGCAATGATTTTTGAACTGATTGTAAAACCTAGATTTTTGAACTGACTGTAGAAGCGCTTTAGTTTGTTTATATACGATTCTAGTTGGAGGTGAGGTTTGATTCGGTGCAGGGTCCATTTGTTTATCATCTTTAGAGTCTAAGGTCCTCCAAAAAGTCTCCAAAAGTCAAAAAAGTCCAAAAAATCTAACAATAAGGTACAAAGTCATTTGTATTCCGGTCTTGTTTTTTTTTTATTTTTCAGCTTCCACATCCACAAAGAACAAAATACAAACTACGGTTTGGACAGTTCTGATCGTTGTTTGTATGAACACATGAGTGCCAGTCTGTGCCAGTTGGTCTGTTGTTGGTAATGCTGGCAAAATTAAGCAAAAAACAATTTTTTCTTCAATATTAAATAGTCCTAACTTTTTAATCTATTTTATACCTTTACTTAGAAGGGCTTTAAAGTTTTCCAATTTTTTGCAATGCAGGTTGTGTTATTCTACTAAAGGTTATTGCTATTTCCTACACCAATCAGCATACAGTTTGAGCAGATATTATGACAGCATGCAACCTCGTCTCATGCTTTTTCCAATGTGCAACCAGTCTGTGTTTTTCTATTTTAAGTCATGTCTGTGGTTTGTCGATGGGATTTAGAAATTCCTTCTTAGAACAAATAGATGCTGTGGTAGTTCCATCTTCCTGATGAGCTTCCATAATATTATGCGGTCAACAAAATCTGAGGCATTGCTGTCCTCAGTTAAGCACATCTCAACCTTATTGAGTTTCTTCTCCTTCCATAATTTAGCACACATCTCAGATAAATTGCATGTTCCTTTACCTTTCTAAATTTTGCCTGCACATATGGATGCTTTCTTTTAATATAAAATTTCAGGCTACTGTATATTGAATGTTCTTCAGTGTTTCTGTATCAGGAAAATGGTCGTTTGCACATACTTTCTTGTCTCTGTTCATGGGTATTAGGATATAAACTCATTTCATCAGTAGGTAGGCCACTTATTGGTGTTCCAGTGGTGTTTTTTTAGTGTTTTTTTTTTTTTTGTTTTAGTGTGGCTTTCAAAACCTCTTAGATTTCATTATCTATCACTGAGGTTTTTTTAAATAGTTTACCTTTAATCTTGTTTGTAAGCTATAGTCTTTTGTATATTCTTTCTATATTCATTTGGTCTGTTATGATCCGTCATAGACATCATGTAGCCAATTATCTCAAGATGAAATTTTCTGCTGATCTCCAGGGTCTTTTAAACATTAATCCTTGTTTTTCCATATTTATTCCCATCTTCAATGTCTTTTCAGACATTGTTGTAGTATTAGTTTTGTCATTTCTTATAACTCTCTGGAATTCACAAATGTATTCATTATAAAGCAGTATGGTAGTTGGCTCCAAAACCAACTACAAAACCAAATGATTGGTTTCAGAATACTACAGGAAACCAAATTAAATAAAGTTCATTAAAGTAATCAAAATAAAAGCAATCAGAAAATTCAAGAACAAGAATAGTTTCTAAGCATTTTGTGCATGCAAAGAAGTGCCTTATATGTGGTCACAAAGTTGTAAAAATTCTAAATATCTAAATTGTAATATCTAAATTGGGTTAAGAGGGTAGTTAACACCATGTATAATGTACCTTGGCTCCAAAAGTCCAAGGATGACCTGGTTTTCAAAGTGATGATTTTAAGTTTGCTCTTTATATTATTTTTGTTTTTAAGAAATATCTTTCTTATTTTAAGTATCCTCCATTTAGGGTTTATTTTTAAGCAGGGTGTAAAATTGATAGTTTTAAACCTGGCTCTGTTACAATCGATTAATGAAATGCACACCTTACAGACATTAACTTATGGGTGGCAACTGGACTGCATCCTTTTCCATAATTTCCACACTCAATTTTAGCATCTCCCTGCCATAAACTGTGCTTTCTCTTTATGACCTAGTGTGGCAGCTGAGATAAAACAATTGACTGGGGACATTTGTAATCAATATAACCAATCCTGATGCCTTTGAGTTCAGCTCAGGACACTAATATAAATGATGATCATAAAAATTCTGAATTTGTTACTGTTAATATTAGTAGTACTACATCAACAATAATTATAATACATGATAAGAAAAAATAAGAGGTGGAAGAAAAAGAAATAGGAAGTATACAATGAAAAAAATGTTTCCGTTTTTTTGAGAACCAACATAAGACTTACTTTAAAACACACATGCACACCCAATAGAACAAAAAAATCAACACCCAGTGTTTGTGTGTGTGTGTAGGGAAGTTTTGACAGGTAGCTGGTCCTTGCCCAGCCATAGCAGCTTGTTGCAAATCCTGGTTTGTACACACAACAGAGTGGTGTTTTCTTTTGGAAGCCTATTTCCAGTACTAAATAGGAAAGAATGGACAAGTATTAAATCATAGAGTACCACTTTTTATTTCTGATTTTTAATCAAATAATTTTGACCTAATTGGCCATTGCCCTGCATAGTGAGCCAGAATCATGCTTAACAATTCAAACACGACAACATGGTTAACATCCTATATTCCATTATATCTGTAAAATGGTGTAATGTCAAATGCAGCTTATTTAGTTTCTGTGCCATTTTTGTTTAGTCCTTTAAATAGCCTTCCTTGTTCATTTAGTTTTGGGTCTTGATGTTTTGGAGACTTCCTCATTATAGTGTTTGTGCATAAATATTGATGTCATTTTCAAAAATATTTACATTTTGGTCAGGGCATGCTGGTAAATGTGGTGCCAGGGCACTAGGGTATAATTGTCCTCCTCTCTTGTTCAGACGGAGCATCCCCTAAGGGATTGCTCATGCTAGTGGGGAAGAGTACTCACAGCAGTTAACTACTGCCTAAGTCAACTAGTAAATTTTCACTTTTATTTTATCTTGTAGAATTATCACCCATATTTTGTATTAAAGGCATTATTTTTTTTCCAATCCAAATAGAAATCCCTTACTCTACAGGGTTTCAGGGCGCTGACATTGTAACTCAAAGCAAATGGATGGTTCTGGCAAAATGATAAGGATCTTAGCAAATTCTGATGGTAAACAACTTGAACAATCTAGAAGTGTATAACTATTTGTTCAAGAAATTTTATATTTTTGCCTACAGCCATAACACTGAAAAAAACACTGATTTTTGAACACTATTTGAAGTTTTGAAAAAATACCACCAGAAAAAATGTCATCACTATGCTTTACAGTAGTTATGTTGCTTTGTGGATGACATGTTGTACTTAGTCTTCAACAAACATAGCTCATGCAGATATTTTTTGCAAAGAAAAACAGTTAGTGTTAAAGGGATATATTTATTTATTCATTAGTTTTTTCATAAAAAACTTTTTTACAACCAGCTTCACATACAGTGTTGTGGAAAGGCTTTGAGAACAACCTAGACCTGTAAGTACTGTGAAGCAACTAGCAGCCTTAACTTTTTAGGTACACTATATGGACAGAAGTATATCGGGAGACCTACACATTATTCTTTCATGATATTTCATAACAACAGCTTAAACTCTTCTGAAAATTCTTTCTATAAAATTTTGGAATGTCTGTGTTTGCTTTCTCTTTCAAGAGCGCATTTGTGAGGTTAGGCAGCAGTGTTGGATGAGAGGCCCTGGCTTGTAATCTCAGTTTTCGTTCATTTTAAATATGATAAATGAGGTTGAGGTCATGACTTTATGGGTGCTAGTGAAGTTATACTGAACTATATAAAACTCACCCCTTTCAGGACCTTTCTTTTTGCTCTAAAGCACAGTCATGCTGGAACAGAAAAGGGCTTTCCCCAAGCTGTTGGAAGTACAGTGTAGTGAATGGCTATATACACATGTAGTATCTCACAAAATTAACCACATTTCTCACATTTTTTACGAATATTGTATTATATCATTTGATAGGCCAACACTATAAAAGCAAACTTTGGATATAACTTGTTAGTAGTCAGTGTTCAGTGTTCACACAGGTGTTTGACCATTATGTATCATTTTTATTTTCTTACACATTTCGTACATTTTAACAGTCTATTGGAGCAGAAATTAAGAGTAAGAATAAATTACGACAGTATTAATATTAATAATGATGATAATGCTGAACCAGAGGGTGTGAAATGAGTATGTGGGCGTTTGAATATTTCTGTCCTGTGCTAAGTGCCAAGGATTAAAGTGTAGAGAAAATAGACAGTCAGCATTAAAGTACAGCGAGAGAGAGAGAGAGAGAGAGAGAGAGAGAGAGATCACTCAGAAGCTGGAGTCTGGCTGGTAGTATCAAAACTGCTTACATAGTGTGTGTGTGTGTGTGTGTGTCTTGTTTTTTATGTTGTAGAAAAAGATGTCAAACATCAATGCATTTCAGCATATTGTGATACATTCTTAAATTCCACTTATATATCCTTATACAATGTATGTGATACCTGTATAGTGTGTGTGTGTTTGTGTGTGTGTGTGTGTGTGTGTGTGTGTGTGTGTGTGTGTGTGTGTGTGTGTGTGTGTGTGTGTGTGTGTGTGTGTGTGTGTGTGCGCGCACACGCATGTGTGTGCACAGCAAGACAGTGCTGCTATTCAGTACAGTTTGTGTCTAAGAGGCTCTTTCATGTAAGGGCAGGGAGGAGCAAAAAACAAGAAGAGACATGTGTCCCCTTCACTTGCACTCTTCCAAAGCACCTTCACTCATCCTCTCCACCCACCCTCAGCTCTTCTTTCACTCTTAACCATTTAATTTGCACTTGACCCTCCACCCGCACTTCTGAGCAGCAACAATCCTTATTTCCAACATTTTTTACCTTCTTATATCAATTCTCACTTCTTATCTACATCTATATTCCATACTTGTCCTTTTCTTTGAAACTACTTAAGTCTGCCAGTATCAAATTCTTTGTTACATCCCCACACCATAATTACTACAGAATTTAGTGTTGATGTGTTGTTTTTGGGGTGATATGCATTGCGATTTCTCATCCAAACGTAGTGTGTACAGTCATGGCCAAAAGTTTTGAGAATGACACAAATATATTTTCACATGATCTGCTGCCCTGTGGTTTTTATGTGTGTTTGTCAGATGTTTTTATCACATACAGAAATATAATTGCAATCATATTATGAGTAACAAAAGCTTTTATTGACAAGTAGAATGAGTTATTATTGACAAGTGGAATGCAGCGAGTCAATATTTGCAGTGTTGACTCTTCTTCTTCAGGACCTCTGCAATTCTCCCTGGCATGCTCTCAATTAACTTCTGGACCAAATGCTGACTGATAGCAGTCCATTCTTGCACAATAAATGCTTGCATTTTGTCAGAATGTGTAGGTTATTGGTTGTCCACCTGTCTCTTGATGATTGACCACAAGTTCTCAATGGGATTAAGATCTGTCTCCAGGCCATGGAACCAAAATCTCTATGTTTTGTTCCCTGAGCCATGTAGTTATCACTTTTTCTTTATGGCAAGGTGCTCCATCATGCTGAAAAAGGCATTGTTGATCACCAAACTGCTCTTGGATGGTTGGGAGAAGTTGCTCTCGGAGGACATTCTGGTTCCATTCTTTATTCATGGCTGTGTTTTTAGGCAAGACTGTGAGAGAGCCGATTCCCTTGGCTGAGAAGCAACCCCACACATGAATGGTTTCAGGATGCTTTACAGCTTTACAGTTGAGACAAGACTGGTGGTAGCGCTCACCTCGTCTTCTCCGAATAAGCTGTTTTCCAGATGTCCCAAACAATCGGAAAGGGGATTCATCAGAGAAAATGATTTTACCCCAGTCCTCAGCAGTCCACTCCCTGTACCTTTTGCAGAATATCAGTCTGTCCCTGATGTTTTTTTCTGGAGAGAAGTGGCTTCTTTGCTGCCCTCCTTGAGACCAGGCCTTGCTTCAAGAGTCTCCGCCTCACAGTGCGTGCAGATGCACTCACACCTGCCTGCTGCCATTCCTGAGCAAGCTCTGCACTGCTGGTAGCCTGATCCCACAGCTGAAACACTTTTAAGAGACGGTCCTGGTGCTTGCTGGTGTTTCTTGGGCGCCCTGGAGCCTTTTTGGCAACAATGGAACCTCTCTCCTTGAAGTTCTTGATGATGCGATAGATTGTTGACTGAGGTGCAATCTTTCTAGCTGCGATACTCTTTCCTGTTAGGCCATTTTTGTGCAGTGCAATGGTGACTGCACATGTTTCTTTAGAGATAACCATGGTTAACAGAAGAGAAACAATGATGCCAAGCACCAGTCTCTTTTTAAAGTGTCCAGTGGTGTCATTCTTACTTAATCATGACAGATAGATCTTCAGCCCTGTCCTCATCAACACCCACGCCTGTGTTAATGGAGCAATCACTGAAACGATGTTAGCTGGTCCTTTTAAGGTAGGGCTGCAATGAAGTTGAAATGTGTTTTGGGGGATAAAGTTCATTTTCTACGCAAATATTGACTTTGGAATTAATTGCTGTTAAGCTGATCACTCATTAAAACGTTCTGGAGTATATGCAAATTGCCATTATAAAAACTGAAGCAGTAGACTTTATAAAAATTAATATTTGGATCATTCTCAAAACTTTTAGCCATGACTGTACTTTGACATCCAAAGAGTTTTAGCCTCATCTGACCAGTCTATATTCTCCCAGTATTTGTTTCTGAAGTTCTCTGTGAGTGTTCCTTGACTCTATAAGAACTCTTTAGATTTTTCTGCAAGAAGCACCTGGTTAGCGACACGGTGGCTTAGTGGTTAGCACATTCGCCTCTCAGTGCTAGGGATTCCCGGTTCGAATCCCCATCTGGGTGGAGTTTCCATGTTCTCCCCGTGTCCGGGTGGGTTTCCTCCGGGTTCTCCGGTTTCCTCCCATGGTCCAAAAACATGGATCAAGTCTATTGAATTCTCCAAATTGCCCCATATAAAGTGTGTCTGTGTGAGTGAGTGTGTGCCCAGCGATGGATTGGCGCCCTGTCCTGGGTCTGTTTGCCCAGCGCCCGAAATGTTCTCCCCTGGATGGGCATGGGGAACCCCACAGCGACCCTACTAGAGGATAAAGCGTGAGATAATGGATGGATGGAAGCACCTGGTTAATGTGAATAATGGATAATGGCCCCGTTGCTGCTCAATGGGAACTAGAACAAACCTTAAAAAAAGGTCTGTAATATCATCAGTAAGTTTTGCAACAATAAGGTTGCAAAAGTTTTCAGAGAGCTATTTGCTTTTACCCATAACAAGATGCTTCTCGTTTTTTGATAGGGACAGAACTCCTCCCTTTAGCTGTTTTTTTTTAGTTTTTCATGCCTTTTTGCACATTCTGTTTTTTATCTGTTCAAAAATTTTTCTATGTGTAAGGACGAGGAGGCAGGTTAGCAGGAATACCAACAGATTTATTAAAGAAAAAAGCTAAGAACAAGGCAAGCCTAACTTGCATGGAACGGGGCATAACTTAAAGGATATTCTCTCAAGTTTCTCAGTTTAGGAGGAGGGCTTAAATACAGAAAGGTAGGGTTCATGAAAGGGAAACACGATTTACATAAATTAAGGGAGCTGACTTGGCTTTGTGACATGGAAGCTGTTGAGTCAGTGCGACGGGGAGCCGTCTTGTGGCGGTGCACAAGAGTCATGCTTGGGGGAATATACAATACTCACCCTAGGAGAACGCACAGCACTCAAGTTAAGAGAAAACAGAACTAATGCCGGGAAGAGACACAACTTATGGTGGGAACAGACACTGCACTCTCACTAGACCCAGACTCAGTACTTGCTGGCCACACAATAACCTCTCACGCACAACGTTTACACTGAACTCACACAGCATTTAGACTTGAATCACGCAGAAATCTGAACAGAAGTTTTCAACTCTACAATGGCATCTTTAGGGAGAAAATCCAGCCGTGGATAATTTTCAAGAGTCATATAGCCATTAATCGACTTCAGAAGAAAAAGACTTGAAGTGGATTATCCAAATGAGTTCATCTTCTAGAGGTTCAAATGAAACAGAGGTGAGGCAAACATCCTCTGGGCAAGAAAACTCAAACAACTCTAAATTAAAACTGACTCACTCTAAAGGCCAAATACAACTGTGAAGAAAACACAAAGAGGGAGGAGTTGAGATGAAGGGAACTAACAAGCTGACACTCAGGATTCATCGCAACCTGGACAAAGGACAAATGCTTACCTGCTGTAAATGGTTTCAGGGTCTAATCGCTACTAAGAAAGGATGCCATCTGTAAGAAGACAGAGGCTGAAGATACAGCTTACGAGAGTTAATCCAATACCAGCTAATATTTTCTTTAGGAAGAGAATGTACTAATTTACAACCAAACAACAACAATCACAACAGCGAGTATAAAGTGCAGTACTGACATTGTAATTTATTCAATTAACCCTCATTCAGTAAGTGAGAAAGAGAGAATCAGTGTTGATCCTTATGTGCATGCATGTGTGTGTTATGGTTAAGATTTTAGTCTATGTAAGTCTATGCAAAATTTCCACAAATGCATAAAAACAAATGTGTGTATTTGACAAAAAGTTAACATGGCTCACTGTCACTGTTATTAAACTCCTGCCATTTTTCACCCTGCAACCCCAACTATTGCTTCTAAATACTTACTCAGTCTCATACACACACACACACACACACACACACACACACACACACACACACGAACAAACACATAAACATGTATATTCAGACCAGCATGGAGATGGATGGAGTATAGGGGCTTGGAAATGGTGACCAAATACATGTACCACATGGTGATATCATACTGTAAGTTAGAGGGAGAGAGAAATTTTTTTTGTTTTGTTTGTTTGTATAAAGTTTTTAAGAGCTCCGAATGTGACTTTGTTTAAGTAATTGAACAAAACAAAACAATTAACATTATGGATGCATTGCAAGTTATTGATTCCTGAATTTTCTTACCTACTTTTATTTAGAAGGTTTTAGTTTTCTGAAGGTTACATTACATTATTATTAATATACATTATTATTAATTTATCCCCAATGATCTTGAATTCATAAACTAAATCAATTAGCAAATTAATTAATTAAGTCATCCAGTGATTTAAATATAACATTAAATAAAGAAATGTGTTACAAAGATTATTGTATACTTTCATTTATAAATTTAGACTCTAATGTAATGTAATATGATATATGCAGTTTCCTCTTTGTCAGATGGATGCACTTTATTAGAATTTTCTGTAGTAAAAGTTAAAGTGAATGGCTGGATTAAGTGGGCTGGGCTGTGTAAAGCTAAACTGTGGGTGAAGCAATGTGGGTGCAGCATGTGTTTACACGCATTTAAAATTGTTTATCTTGAACTCATGTCCATACTATTTTAATGTGGTAGTAAGATGATCGTGGTCCACTTAAGGGCATGAGGAGCTTTTACTACTTTGTTGTGGACTTTCACACTGTGCTAGAACTGCTCTTCTAGTTTCACAAGGAGCACCAATCAGGTGTCAAGCTCAGGTTGTTTTTGTTCATGACTCATTTTTTGGGGTGTCCAGTGGGAGGACGACATTGAAGTTCATATCTTGCAGCTCCATAACAGTTTGATTCATTTGTTCTGTTTCCCTTCTGTAAGTGTCTGATTATCTGGGCTTACATCTCCTCAGGCTCTCATCCACGTGTGTTGCATAATGTTCAGTTATTTCATAGGAATCACTTGTTGAATTATATGCACATTCAGAAATATATTGCGTCATGCATCTGAGTAATATGTAAACTTCACATAAAATTACCACAGTTGAACTTGAGCCCCTTACAGGATCTTCACTGGTTCAATATTGTGGTTGATTCATTACTGATCTGTTATAATCTGTTGTTTTATTTCACATGTGGTTTACAGTCCTGGTGTTCCAGCTCCTCGGTGTGCCTTATAGCTTTCAATCCAAGAACAAGTGGTTCCAGCTTAATTAGATGGACTGGACCCAGTTGTACCAGGTGCATTTTCATTAGCGATACATTTTCATGCAGGTACATGACAAACTCTTGATCCATTAGATGTCAGCATCATCAGCCTCCATGACAATCCAGCCTACACCACAGATGTTAACTTGCCAAGGAGTACACATGGGCCCCTGTCTCCAACATTTTAGATTCCAACAGTGTCTCCTTCTAGTGTTTGTTTACCTGTGTGCTGTGTCTTCACCATTTGTTTCCCCCATTCTGCTTCCGCAGTGCTCTCTTAATCTCTGTCTTGCCATCTAGACAGCTTCTCTGCCAGATAACTCTTCCTATTTAAGGCCAAGTGGTCAGTGTTAGTCATTAAGTTAGTCATGAGTGCCTCCAGGTTTGGTATAGCTGAAGCAAGTTTAAATAAAATTTCACAATGTAAAGAAAAGTAATATCTCAAAAAGGAAAATACAGAAGGAACTCCACGCCGCACGCCTTGACTTCTGTGAATGGACAGTAGTGGGTTAGCATTTTATTGCTTACCACCTGCTGCTCCATGTTTCAGCAAGTTCAAGTTCAAGTTATTTATTTATATAGCGCTTTTTACAACAGTACATTGTCACAAAACAGCTTTACAGAATGAAAAGCCTTTAAACCCTCAAAGAGCAAGCCGAAGCGACAGTGGCAAGAAAAAACTCCCTTTTATGTTGTTATTCAAGGAAGAAACCTTGGGAGGACCAAGACTCAGTGGGGGACTCATCCTCCTTGAGCGGCCAGGCAGCAACAACAATGTAGGACAGCCATATACAGATATTTAACAAATGGAAAAACTAACAACTGGAAAACTATATGTGAGTCTATTAAGGGTGTCCTGCACGACCGCCAGTCCAATGGATATTCAGGTTCCATCCAGTATTCGTCAGCAGAGCCATGGATGAAGATCTCCAGGAAGCCAGTCACACCTCAAAAGAAACAGACAAGGAAGGCAGTTAGAGCTGATAATAAAGCACGGCATTTAATTAATAAGTAATTTATTGATCAAGAGTTCTGTTCAGCATGGACAGCGTGGCTGACAACAATGTGCTGGTTATGACTACCCGGAATTGTAGAAAGCCACATGCCAACCATGTGCCCCTGTACATGACGGCCAGCATAAAAAAATACGGTAAAAAACCCTGAGCGTGCTAAGCGCTAAGCCTAATAAACAAAGAACAGCTCCTAAGCCAAGCTGGTAATGTGGGCAGTAGCAATTAGTGTAAAAGATGTGGAAGTGCATCTGCATTTAAGGCCTTCTCTTTACAAATACAACATATGTGTGGATACTGTCGCACATTTAACATGAGAACTATAAGCTTTTTAACAGCACAATTAGGCTTTAGATGTATTCACAGCTGTTGCAGATGCAACAGTCCCCCACACTGCTGCTAAAAATTGCATGGATAAAGATAAAAATCTTGAAGCCATAGGTATCACGTTACAAAATCACGCACACCTTTGTTTTTCAGTCAGAATTTTACATACCCTTCCATTTATTTAGTAGAGACTTAGTCAAGAAAATGCTATTACCTTAACATTAACCATAACCTTATCTGAACCATATCTATAACCATACAACACAATTTCACAAAACTGAATGATTTACATCGTGGGGACCAGTTTGCAAAAATTACACATTTTACATAATTTTGCTTTACCACAAAGCTAATAGCTTATTTTAAGTAAACCCTAAAAATCAGGCAGTATTTTCTGCTACTTGCAGAATTTAAATGATTCTACTGCAAGTAAACAACTATAATAGTAGTTAACCAATACATATTGTTAAAGTTTTTTTTTGCAACTGCAATGATAAATAATTTTAATATGGATGTGCTGTGGTTTACTATTGGCAATTCATGGTGCTAAAACCTGTCACCCATGCAGTCTGTGGTTTTAGTAAACAGGATATATTTGGGTGAAATTTAACTTGCTAGTGATGGAAACTGGGTCCTGATATACAACGCTGCTGTTACAAGTCTGACCTGATTAAATTTGTGCAGTAGATGTAGATGTACATTTTCCAGAGCAATTATTATGTTAAGTAAAATTAGATTTTCTTGAAGAAACATGGTGTGCAAGTTAATGATTCATCTAAATTAAGAACACCCCACACACACCCTCTCACACAAACAATTACAGTTTGCAGTTTCTCAGATAGAAAGGAATTTGAAGCCTTTACATGGATAGTAAAAAGTGTGAATGGATGGTTGTAAGCGACATGCTATCATTATAGGCTCTTTTGCACCCTTTCATAACCACCCCTAATTAGATGCTTTGAGAGACCGTATAATTTTACAGTGTGCAGCGTAAGTAATTTTTTATAATCTGCATTTATTTACTCTTATTACTTAGTAATGTTATGTTTTATCACCAAAGAATTCAACTTTGAAACTTCAAAGCTGTGGGCAAAAGCTCCCATATAAAACATTCATTCATTCATTCATTCATTCATTATCTCCCCCTTTATCCTCTATTAGGGTCGCGGTGGGGTTCCCCATGCCCATCCAGGGGAGAACGTTTCGGGCGCTGGGCAGATAGACCCAGGACAGGGCGCCAATCCATCGCTGGGCACACACTCACTCACACAGACACACTATATGGGGCAATTTGAAGAATTCAATAGACTTGATCCATGTTTTTGGACTGTGGGAGGAAACGGGAGAACCCGGAGGAAACCCACACAGACACGGGGAAAACATGGAAACTCCACCCAGATGGTCATTCGAACCGGGAACCCCTAGTGCTGAGAGGCGAACGTGCTAACCACTAAGCCACCTTGCCGCCCTCCATATAAGACATAAGGACAGAAAATATAAAGCAATGAACAAACTTTTTAAGGTATGGAACAAAACTACTACCACTATGACCACTACTACCAACACAATGCCACTTGGACACATGTAGTAACAGTAACAAGTCAGCATCAGTCTCTTAAATGCATATTTCATCTCAGCTTTATGTCACATCACACACTTAAAACAATCATTCCTTTCAAGAAGAAAGGACTTGGCTGTTGGTGGTATGAAGAGAAATTGTTGTTACCAAACTTGACTTACAGTATGTAATTCTAACAAATTCCAGTGCAATAATTTTAAAGATGAATGGAAGTAGGGCTTCCACTAATAACTACTTTTCCATTGATTAGGCTATCCTTGATTTTATGGATTAGTCAAGTAGTCTAAATGATTAATTTTCTTTCAAAGACAAAAACTGATAATCTCATGTAAGTTCATTTTATTTATATAACAAACTGAAAAACAGGAGGCACTGTGGCTTAGTGGTTAGCACGTTTGCCTCTCGGCACTAGAGATTCCCGGTTCGAATTCCAATCTGGGTGGAGTTTCCATGTTCTCCCTGTGTCCGTGTGGGTTTCCTCTGGGTTCTCCGGTTTCAGTCCAAAAACATGGATCAAGTCAATTGAATTCTCCAAATTGCCCCATATAGAGTGTGTATGTGTGTTTGTGTGAGTGACCGTGTGCCCAGTGATAGATTGGCGCCCTGTCCTGGGTGTATCTGTCCAGCGCCTGAAATGTTCTCCCCTGGATGGGCATGGGGAACCCCCCCCGCGACCCTAGTAGAGGATAAGGCGGAAGATAATGGATGGATGGAAACTGAAAAACATTATCCTCCAGCAAAGCAAACAAAAGTTCATTTAGTTATTTTGCTTATTCAAATAGTCAAGTAACTTGCAAAGAAATGCACATTTCTATTAAGTTCTTTATCAAATTGAAGTTCTTCATATGAGAAAAAAGTGCAAACTACTTTTGAACTATTTCATAAAAATATGAATGAATAATAAAAGGTCTTATTAATTATGTTAATCAAATGTATTAAATTTATATTTGTTGTGTATATGAAATTCCATACACAATAAATTGTGCTTAAATTTATAGCAAAAATAAAAGAGATAAGGGACATGTCTTATCATGTCCAGCATGCACTGGGACACGCTTTGAGGAAAAGCATTTTTTTTGAATGGACACATTTTAGAAATCAAAGGTAACATTAATAAATGTTGAAAATAAAAACAAAACCAATGCATTGACTTAAAATATTGATGTTGACATATTTTCAGCATCATTATTGACTTCGTCGACCAATTGCGACAGCCCTAAATGGAAGATGGCATTGATTACTTCTACTGGCAATTATGCGTATGAATATATTTGTCAATTTGTCATTTGTCAATAGCATATACAGGATTTTTTTTCTTATTTAAATTGGTGACATTGGGGTATTTACAGTGGGTTGCAAAAGTATTCATACCCCTTGAACTTTGCCATATTTTGTCACATTACAACCACAAACATAAATATATTTCACTGGAATTTAATGT
>JAFMOD010000469.1:689459-705392 GCA_019802435.1 Corydoras maculifer | reverse complement strand
CCACAAAGTATTGACTCAGGGGGGCTGAATAATTTTGCACATCGCACTTTTCAGTTTTTTATTTGTAAAAAAATTGTTGATTCATGTATAACTTTCATTCCACTTCACAATTGTATACCACTTTGTGTTGGTCTTTCACATTAAATTCCAGTGAAATATATTTATGTTTGTGGTTGTAATGTGACAAAATATGGAAAAGTTCAAGGGGTATGAATACTTTTGCAACCCACTGTATACAACTGTCAAGTCCTCTTTTGTTTGCTCATACATTAACTGAATGTAAATGCCCAAAATGGGAATTCAATCTTTCTTTTGTATCCTATATGTACATATCCTATATATCCTAATTGGTTCATAATCAATCCATGCCAAAGATATGTGGTGGTAGCCCAGACCACATTCGAGTGAGAAGCAACAAATTTTTTTTGCGGTTTACAAACTTTCTTGCAGTGCCATCTCACTGTGTGGTAGGGGCAAAGAAAAATGCATCACGCCTGACGAGGAGCGTGGGTGTAGAGGCAACAGATGTAATTAAGGTTAGAGATAGAAGTGTGATATGGTGTGGATGGGGCAAGTGTAGGTTGCTAGCAGTTGTGCTGGAGCGGAAGATACTAGGATGGTGTTGCTTTTCACAGCATAAGACAGGAAAGGAAAAGTGATAGCCAACTACCAGAGTGCTAAGGACCTGATGAGGGGGGACAAAACCAAAACACAAAAATGCTGGCTAATGTAGCTGCCCTCACATGCGTTACAGTTATCGCTGCATTCTCTCTTCAAGTTGGATGTCTCACCCTGACTTAGAAAGGCTAATTATTAGCAGAACCTTAAGCAAGTGTATTAATAAAGCAATGAGGTACAAAAGGGCATGCACCATGTGAATAAACCATGGGATGCATGATTTATTCACAACAGTGCATATCCTCTAGTGCCTTACTTAAATGGTTACAAACACCATATAATAAAAAACAAGGTTTGATACATAAATGCTTTTATTGAAAACAAAATCGTTAATAAAAACTGGTCTTCGGTGACCTAATCTAGTCAGTTTTTTTAAATTGAACACTGATCGCTGAGTAACAGGATACCAGTCGCTCTAACAATCAAAAAATGCCAATTATTGCCCAAATTACAGAACAAAAGTTATGAAAAACAGCCACAATAGGCTTAGTGCTTATCGGAAATCAACTCTCTGTTTATTTTAATCTATATTTTATGATTTAAAATAATGTATTGTGTATCATGCATTGATATAAATGTAAATCAGTCAGAAGTTTGCATTATTGTCAATAATGTCACGGCTAGACAAAGGGCTCAGTCAATCAGATTTAGCTACCAGTTTTATAATCATCCTTAATTACCATCTATTGGGTTAGATTTTGCCTTTCACCCCAAGGCATTGTTTCATTTTTTTACACCCCGGTTACAGACCGCCACATACTTAATTTAAGGTCAATTAAAGTACACCATTCTATTTTGGTTTCATGTGATGGATATTTAAAGAAAATTCACAGCAGTGTAATGCTGCTCTTGGCTATAACAATTAGTCAGAATTTGCTCCAACTTTGGCTGAACCTGCACCAGCAAACCATACCTGGTTGCCTTTTATTCCCACAAGCTTGCTCCTGCCAAATGCAATTTTAGTATTAGTTCATCAAGCTTGCTGTGGAGGGGTCGAGGCACTGGCTTGAAGGGGGTCTCAGTTATTTTCCATCCTCACTGACCACAAGTCAGTTTTACAAGGGCAAAAGATTCATCAGTGTTCTTTAGGTGTGTTGGGCACTTTTTTTTCAAATAACTAATTAGATTTCATCATCTTGCACCATCAATAGTATGGTGCACACCCTTACTTGCTTCTTTGAGCCTTGTAAAATTGACCCTTCTGTAATTTAGGTTGTGCCATTGCTTTGCCAAAGCTATACACTGGGATTTTACTAGTTATGTAAAGTTTAGCCATATTTTACAGTTACTAAGCTCAATTATCTTAGTTCATCTTTTCATATTCATCTTATAATATGGGCTTGCATGTCACTGTGCTACATCAAAATTGTCTGCTTAAAATTCTGGTAGAATACTTTCTATTATGATGTTCAAAATTTTGATTCTTCTTTTAGTTTTATTAGTTAAATACTTCTACTGCAATAAATTTTGCTGTTACCCTTTTAAATCTGGGGGGCAATAAAACTATTCTCTCAGTGGTCGATCAATTTTCCTGTTTTTTGTAATTTCAGTACATAATTTGGGATCCCCGGATGTATTTTATCTGATTGTGGACTGTATTGTTCAAAGTGCCATTTTTAAAAGCTTGGTACTATTAAAAGCCTCCATCCACAAAAGAATGGTCAGTGTAAATAAAAATTAGGCAAATTTATACACATTTTGGCTCACTATAATCCTTCTAGTAGTCTCACTAGATACTGTAGGCTAAGATATCTAAAATTCCCTTTAGTACTCTGCTACTGGTTTAACTGTGTTCAATGCATTCTTAGCTAAATGTCACTTTTTGGTTCATTGAACCCTATAGATTGATGTAGCTACAGTGAATGCTTTGTTTCACAGAAACAATGAAGTTTTGGTCACAGATGCACCTCCAGACTGTATCCTACTCCCATATCTAGACTATTTGTTCTCACGATTCCAATTTGCTGTATTATCCTGGAAATGATGTTCGGCTTAGTACTCAGGACTTGCATTGAATAAATGACCTTCAAAGCTGGCATATGTAGTGTGTGATAGTATCAAATAAAGGGGCCTGATGAACATCTGGGTTGTTATCCAGTGTTTTTTTATTATTAAGGTGTTGGCAACGTCTATTGACTGATACATCCATGTCCACCTTAATGACATAAATTATCTGTTGCTTGCTTTTATAAACACAACAGCCATGTCGGACAAGGTCTAAGGTTAAGTTGGAAACTTTATTATGTCCCCATTTTATGTCACCATTAAAATGATTTGGTCATGTGTTTTCATCCATCATTCAGGCTTGGGAAATTGAGTGCAGTCATTGTTCCTTACAGCCATTACATAAAAAACCCTGGGATTGTTCTGTTGGACTGCTGAAACCAGACATGCCTTGAGCGAGCTTAAGTGGAAGCTGACATTTCATCTCATTAATGGGATTCTAGAACCAGAGAACCATTTATCACTGAGGTAAATGCCTCAGATTTAGCTGATGGTACTTTACCATATTCATTCATTCATTCATTCATTCATTCATTTATTATCTTCCACTTAGTCGTCTATTAGGGTTGCAGAGGGTTCCCCATGCCCATCCAGGGGAGAACATTTCGGGCCCAGGGCAGATACACCCGAAATGGCGCGAATCTATCGCTGGGCTGAATGACACTCACCAAGTGAAATTATATCATAGGTGATTGGAAAATAATAACAGTAGCCCAAATCTAGAAGTCCAAAAGAGCTACAGACTTGTGTCACAGATACTCTTTCTCTTCGCAACACTTTGAGCATGTGTAATCTGTGTAAGATCTTTCTCTCTTTCTCTTTGCTCTTTTGTGAAAGAATATTAAAATAAAAAATTAAATCCCTTGATATTCATTCATTATCTTCCACTTAATCCTCTACTATCGGGGGAAATCCATGTTTTTGGAGAACTCGGAGGAAACCCATGAGGACAGCTGGAGAACATGGAAACTCCACCAAAATTGGGATTTGAATCTGAATTCCAAGGGCTGAGGCGAATGTCAAGTCAAGTCAAGTCAAGTTTATTCTTCACATGCATAGTTATACAAAGTGAAATGCTTGTACGACCCGAGAGAATGTGCTAACAACTAAGGCACTGTGCCGCTTTCCCTTCATTTCGTTTGAGGTCATTTTGCAGACGTCATTATGCAAAAGCTGGAACATCTAATGTCGTTAAATGACATTACAATATATCTATAGGCTGGTGTCTGTCGATTTTGCTACAGAGGAACAAGGAGACATCAACATTTATATTGCCTTTTAAGTTTTAACACTTAACACTGCATATAAGCATTTAAAGTATCACAGCCACAAATTATGTATATAATTATTAAATTAGGCGGCACGGTGGTTTAGTGGTTAGCACATTCGCCTCTCAGCGCTAGGGATTCCCGGTTCGAATCCCCATCTGGGTGGAGTTTCCATGTTCTCCCCGTGTCTGCGTGGGTTTCCTCCGGGTTCTCCGGTTTCTTCCCACAGTCCAAAAACATGGATCAAGTTAATTGAATTCTCGAAATTGCCCAATTTAGAGTGTGTATGTGTGAGTGAGTGTGTGCCCAGCGATGGATTGGCGCCCTGTCCTGGGTGTATCTGCCCAGCGCCCGAGACGTTCTCCCCTGGATGGGCATGGGGAACCCCACCGCGACCCTAATAGAGGATAAGCGGAAGATAATGAATGAATGAATGAATTATTAAATTAATTAATAAATATAAAATATTTAATACACATGCATGCCCAGTGGACAAAAGAGGTGATCGTGTGAATGATAAAATTATGCTGAATCAAATCTGGACATTAGCAGATATCTTCTGTTATAATTTTAAATAAAAATAAGTAATTATTATGAGCATTAGCCATTTAAATTGATTTAAACTAGCATTTTGAATACATTTTGATTAGATCAGTAATAGTTTTTTATTTTTATTTACTATGCTTTTCAAAACTTTAATCAGTTTATTAGAGATGCTAAATAATGCTTTATAAGTTTACAGCTGCCAGCCGTGTTGTTTTAGCAGTCCCAGAGTCAAGATTTCACATGTAAATGCCACTAAGTAACTGTCTTACAACCATACACACACACTCACACACATTTTTAGAAGACTATGAAAACGTCAGCTAGATTTTTGCAGCAGAAGATATTGCCTCGGGACATCTGTCTGGATACCTACCAAAAACAGTCTCACTAATCTAAGAAAATCTTAATTACCATTATGAGTCTCTGAGTCACAAGCAGTTTTCATAATTATGGTGTTATACCAAAAGACAAAAGTACTACACTTTTAATAATAAGTTTAGATAATACTAATAGAAATACAACTATACAGTCTGGTGAAGGCTAAACAACATTCAGGACATTCATGATATGATACATTCTAATGGTTTGCTTGGCAGCTTTTCCTAAAAGTAAGTAAATTTCCATGGAATGCGTCTTTTTCTGTTTTAAGACAGTAATGCTTAAGTTGTAAAATGCTAAGGTGGTTCAGTATTGAAGTTACTTGGGTCACCTAGGAATATCCTATTTTTTAGGGTGAAGAAAAACATTACGTACCTGAGAAAATGTAATATCAACAATCTCTAGATTAGGTATCCGCCTAAAACTAACTGAAGTACTGAATAAAGACAGTTAGTGGACTCATCTCACAAGAAGATGTTTGATTACAGGGAAAATCTTTTTTATGCTGAGGTTACAATTTCTTTGTGTCTGAGTTTCTGAGATTCCTTTGGGAATTCTACCCCCCTCCCCCCCAATAGTGTGAAAACATATGTGTAGCAGGACAGACAAAATTGAACTGTCTATATTGCTGCCCTTAAATGGACTGGCAACCTATACCAAAAATTTCCTTGGCTTTTGTCCCACAGTGACTGGTATGAACTCTAGAAACAAATACAGCCCTTACAGAGTAACAATATTGTAACATTTAATCTTCACGGTTATTGTGTTAGAAGCAGGAAAATAATTGGCTGGAAATAAAATTTGAGCAAATTTGACCATGGCTAAATTGTGTTGGTTAGACAACTAAAATATCTCACATGAAAATGAAATAATTTGGCCTAATGAATCACATTTTATTTTACGGAAATAGTATTTCCCAGATGACTGTGACAATTCAAAACTCAGAATGTGGTGGTGTAACGCACAGCATCACTGGACTCTAGATCAGTAAATGTGTTTTCTGGAGTGAATATTCATGCTTCTCTGTCTGGCAATTCAATGGAAATGTCTGAGTTTGTCACTGTCCTGGCTGACAGTACTTGTCTGATTGTATTGCGCAGTTTAAAATTTTGTGGAAGGGGATTTTGGTGTGGAGCTGTTTGAGAAGATGAACTATTAGTTCTATTAAAACAAATTCTTAATGATTTAGCACACCAAGTGATTTTGGACAGTTTAATTGTCCTTAATTTTTGGGAACAGTCTGGGGATGGTCTCTTCCTGTTCTAACATGACTGCACACCAGTTAACAATACAAGGTCCATATAAAGACTTGGATGAACGAGTTTGGTGTGAAAGAATTTAAGAATAGTATTGATCTCAACCAAATAGAATGGGATCATTTTGGGCAGTTAAATATGTTAACTATCTAAAATATCATTTTAAGATTTTTTTTCAGGAAGGAGACACTAAATAAAAAGGTAAAACTAGTTAATCCCATATTATTATTGTCAGGCCAATAAAATGTAATGAAATATAAGCATACCCTTGGATTATCTTAATTATAGGATAATGCGTTTCATGTAAGCGTGCCTTCCGGCATCAAAGCAAACCATGCACACATGCATTAAAAAAATGTATCAGGAATTAACAAAAAATGTTTAACGTTTATTAAACCGTATCTTTTTTAGCAAATTTTACTGTTTATATCTCTAATTACTATTATTACATATTATTATTAGTTTTGCAAATCCTTACTTACTCAGTCATACTTAGCTTTTTTTCTAGTGCTGTGACCAGCTTGTGCAATAATTACAATAAGTAAATAATTTCATTTTTATAATTGCTTTTACAAAAGCTGTGCAAAAAGGCAGCTCATGACATGAAAAAAGTTTTGTCCGCATCAACCCTAGAACGAAAGCAAAAGCACCTTGTGATGATGCGGGCTGAAGCTTTTAAGAAATTGTAATTATCTGTAGAGAAACGATTTCTGTATTGACATGGGCTATAAAGCCAGTTAGCAAGGAAAAAATAACATAAAAAGAAGATTCATTCATTCATTCATTATCTCCCGCTTTATCCTCTATTAGGGTCGCAGTGAGGGTTCCCCATGCCCATCCAGGGGAGAACAACTCGGGCGCTGGGCAGATACACCCAGGACAGGGCGCCAATCCATCGCTGGGCACACACTCACTCACACAGACACACTCTATATGGGGCAATTTCGAGAATTCAATTAACTTGATCCATGTTTTTGGACTGTGGGAGGAAACCGGAGAACCCGGAGAAAACCCACGCAGACACGGGGAGAACATGGAAACTCCACCCAGATGGGGATTCGAACCGGGAATCCCTAGTGCTGAGAGGCGAACGTGCTAACCACTAAGCCACCGTGCCGCCGTTAAAAAGAAGATTATATTCTGCAAATACACACAGCAATGTATGTTTGACCAAATGAAGAAAATGTATGTTTGACCAAATTTGAAGAAAAGGGGAAAATTTCAAGCATGAGAACGCCATCCCTAGTGTGAGGTACGGGGGTTGCAACATCATTTCTTTTGCAGGAGAAATTGGTACAACTCACAAAATAAATGGCATCATAAGGAAAGGACTGTATCTGGACATTATTGATATAAATCCAGGTTTTCCTGGCACTGCTAAGCTCATTCATAAGTGGTTCCGGTGTCACAGTTTATAGTTGTATTGACAAGTTTTGTTGCCAGTTCTAAAGTCCAAAAAAAGGAACATTTTTGACCAGATGGTCTTATGTACCCCTTTTGGTTCCCTCTTGTTTGTGGACCCACAAATTGTACCAGTCTCTAATTGCCACTCAGTTAACGTTGTGATTGTTAATCAGTTCTCTGTAGCCTAATTTAGTGCCAGTTTGGTTACCCTCTTCTGTGTTTAGGGATCAAAATGTTAAAGCAAAGGTCGCCGGAAATAAGTGCTTTGTCCAGTGGTGCTGGACCTATACAGAACCCTTGTTAATCTCAGCAGTGAGATAGTGGATGCACACAGAGTATGGGTAAATAAGCAGTATCTAGTTAACTGGAGGGTATTGGCAAAAGAGTGTTTATTTGTTTCAGTCAGGAACATTCTAGAAATGGAAGTGTATTCTGTCAGGCCTGACAAAATGTTTGGGTATGTTAAACCGCATCCCTAAAAGTGTAGGGAGTTCTTGTAACAGGTTAACAATTAAATTAAATTAAATGGGGAAATGCACCATATATTTTTTGAGTGGAGTTTGGATGTTCTGACTGTGTGGGTTCCCACAGGAGCTCTGGTTTAATAGATTTGTAATTTGAAGACACTAACTTGCTCTTAGGTGTATCTGCTTGCAATTAATTAACAACATTCTCTACCTGATTTTTGCCTTTTGCCCATTTAGTGCAGTAATAAGTTCCAAAATCCCCAACAACTTAAAAACATGATTTAAAACAAATTAATATTTTATATTAGTTTAGACTAAAATCAAAGTGCCATCTTACCACCTTTGTCTAATCCTTAGCTATATATGGAATTGCTGGTTATTAAAGGATGCTGATACCACCCAAAATGAAATACTTACTGAACACGTACATACTGAACAAATGACATTACTTTTTTAAAGTCTACAATGTCAAAGCACATCAACTAACTTGTTTGCCTAATAACCAATCTCTTTTGTGTACCCAAAAGCACAAAAGACAAATGGGCAGGAAAAAAAATACAGAAACAAGACCTTTTTCATGAAATTGTTTGATACTCCAACTACACACAAGCATGACAGCTTGGCTGGATTTGTCCTGGTATGCCTAATAGCCAGTTTACTGCTCTGATATTTAATGTGTGCTTATTGGGAAAATATCTGAAATTGTATTTGAAAAAACAACAATATTCAGTAAGGTGAATCAGTATTATTGTCGTCAAGGTATAAAAATTGAATTGAAAGGTTAATTTAAAAAATGGGTGGATGTTCTGAGTGACTCTTTGTAAATCAACATATACAGAAGAATTTAAAATAGAATGGGTAAAACTGAATATAAATCACATTTTTAACTTTTTGTGACCGGTGAAGTGTCACAGTAAGTTGTGTCCATGTGTAAGCATGATTGTGTGTCTATGTGTATTACGTTGCCAGCTAGCCAGGCTGCTAAATTATAATTAGTGTAGACATATTTAATGGACCTCTTGTCATAATCATAGTGTGTGATTACCTCTGAGACTATGACAGGAGTGTAAATGGGCAAAGTACCCACACTCTGACTGGTATGAGCACATCTGCACTAAGTGTGATCAGGGTGCGCTTGGCTGCACTACAGCTCGTGTGTCAAGACAGCAAGACCAAGGACGACAGATATGGCAGGTTGTGTTTATGAGAGTGGGATTAAAGGGCTTATTTCTAAGTGAGCCATCGTTCTATGTAAAGTAACATAGGTCTAAACAAACATTTACGCATATTCAGCTACAACATTAAAACATATTGTTCTACACTTCCATTGCACTATCCACATGACAAAGCATTTTTAAAAAACTTTTAAGACCGCATGAGAATGTTTTAAGAACGGCCCTACAAAAACAAAGGACCACACGCACTGGCATCACTTTCAGATCTCTGCTCACTGGGCGCACACACAGAACCGCTCACACTGGGCTCAAACTCAGAACCATGCGCACTTTACTCACATGCAGAACCACACACACAGAACTCACACACACTCACTAAGCTTCTGATTTTTTAACAATATCAAACAATGACTGATAACTGAGCCAAAGGACTCAGATTTACCTCTGGACTTAAAAGAAAGAGCAGAATGATTCAGATTCACTATCAGAGCAGACAGGAAGAAGGCTTTCCAAGCATACGGATTTACACTTAATTACAGAAAGAAGCAACTGGGCTGACAAGATGAATGCTTTCCACATAGAAGAGTTTAGATTCAGAAAAATGCTTAAGGATTCAGACACCATTATAGCATCAGGAGGACTAAAACTGCTTTCAAAGAGAAAAGATTCCAACTAATTTCAGGAGTCAATAGACCAAAAGAAAAAATGTAAACTTACTTTCAGGGTCGACTGGGTGAATTTAATTAGCAAGAGGGATATATACTTTCAAATGAAAGTCAAATGATACAGAATTGGAATCCAACGTGAGCTGTGTACTCGCAAGATGAGCTTGGCATCATTACATGAACGTTGGAACTTAAAAAGTGACTTTTAAAACAAGTGTAGCTGGTTACAGGTGTGCCCCCACAGCCCATCCCAATCCTCTCAACAAAATCAGAATTTTGGTAAAAAAGATCAAACTACTAGGTAATAAGAATTCTCAAGCAAGGACAACCTTATTAAACTTAGTCAGTCCAGACCTCACCCTGGTACCAGACCTTACTCCTACACCATTGCCAAATGCTGTAATAAATTGTTTTAGCACTGCTGGAATCAAGGGTAGAGGATAGCGATCTGTTACATCACACCAGCACTTACACACATCATCAACTCCTCCCTCACGTCTGGTACTTTTCCTGATTCTTTTAAACAGGCCACAGCCAAACCTCTGCTCAAAAAGCCAATTCTCATCCCAAATTTTTCACTTTTACCTATTCTGTCTAAAACACTTGAACAGGTGGTATCTAAATAGGTCTCCAGGTTTCTTACTCAGAACAAACTGTTTGATCCCAATCACTCTGGTTTTAGGTATGGTCACTCCACTGAGACAGCATTGCTTTCTGTGACTGACTCACTTAAATCTGCCAAAGGTAACTCAATCCTCTTACCTCATTCTGCTAGACCTTTCTGCAGCTTTTGATACAGTAAATCATCAGATTCTACTGTCCCCTCTCATAGAATTAAGCTTTTCTGGTACCACACTTGAATCACTCAATCCTGTCTAACAGGAAGGACCTTCAAAGTGTCATGGAATGGAGCGATCTCTAACTCTCACCAAGTAATCACTGGTGTCCCTCAGGGCTCTGTACTTGGTCCTCTCCTCTTTTCATTATTCATGACATCACTGGGCCCAGTCATTCAGGCACATGGTTTCTCTTACCACTGCTATGCTGATGACACTCAGTTTTACTTGTCTTTTGCCCCTGACGACACCACAATCTCAAATCAGATATCTGCCTGCCTCACCAACATATCTGTTTGGATGAAGGGCCGTCATCTCAAATTAAATTTAGCAAAAACAGAGCTTTTCATAATCCCAGCTAAACCCTCAATCCAGCATGAACTGAGCTTCCAAATTGATTCGGTCCATAACCTTGGTTTCACAATTGACTCACACCTTAAATTCTCTGATCATGTTATCAAAACCGCCCGTTCCTGCAGATTCCTTCCTTACAACATAAGGAAGATCAGACCTTTCTTGACTGAACATGCTACTCAGCTGTTAGTTCAAGCCCTCATCCTATCCCGGCTTGATTATCGTAATGCGTTACATACCGGTCTCCCAGCTTCCAAAATTAGACCTCTACAACTAATTCAAAACTCTGCAGCCCGATTTGTATTTGTATACTAGCCCAAGAAAACTCATGTCACTCCACTACTCATTTCCCTCCATTGTGCCCCATGTAGCTGCTTGAATTCAGTACAAGTCACCGACTCTTGTCTATAGGACCATTTCTGGACCTGCCCCCTCCTACCTTAACTCTATCGTTTTAAAATACACTCCGGCTCGTACACTTCGCTCTAGTGATGATTGTCGCCTGGTGATTCCACCTCACTGAGGAGCTTATTCTCACTCTGTGGCGTTCACCACTGCAAAATGGTGGAATATTCTTCCCACCTCTGTCCTTAAGGCGGAGTCACTTGGCATTTTTAAGAAACTACTGAAGACGCATCTTTTTAACAAACACCTGTTTTTTTTTTTATTATTTTTTTTTATTATTTTTTTTAAAGGGAGGGGGTGCAGGATCAAATTATGATCAGGTTTGATAATTCTACAGTGTAGCTGATTTTATTCACTGACTTGTGGTGTTCTCATTTGTAAGTCGATTTGGATGAAAGCGTCTGCTAAATGACTAAAATATAAATGTTACAATACAATCTTCAATTTCTCTGTAGTCAATACAATGTCTGAAGCAAGCCTATACCCCCTTACTATATAAATAAATTTGCAGCAGTTAAAGAGTTTAACAGACAAAAAAAATCAAATTTTAGTGTTTAGAATTGAGTATAAAGATATTGAATATGATATTTAGAAAGAGTATGAGAATTGATAAATATGGTTCTGAGTGCCAGTGGTTGCCTGTGAAAGGCAATAATTAAAACAGTAACAATCTGATAGGGAGTACTACTTATACTTTGTAGAAAACTTGGGCATCTTGAGTAAACATTTGGGTTCATGGGTTATTTTGTCAGATCCTTGACCTCTAACCTGGAGCATTTTTAAGGTAGCTGTAAAAGGTTTATGCCAAGCTTTTCTCAATTAATTACTGCAACCATGGTCATGTCAAAATAAGATTCTGATTGAAAGGATATTTTTAACAGGACTAAAATTAATCCAGGTTCGAATCCCGATCTGGGTGGAGTTTCCATGTTATTTCCATGTCTGCGTATGTTTTCTGATTTCCTTCCATAGTCCAAAAACATGGATTCAATGTGAATTTGCTGCTCCAAATTGTCCCTATAGTGTGTGTCTGTATGATTGTGTTCCCAGCAGATTGGCAACCTGTCCTGGGTGGATCTGCCCATTGCCTTGAAATGTTCTCCCCTGGATAGGCCTGGAAACCACCCCCTACAACCCTAGTAGAGGATTAAGCAGAAGATAATGAGATAATATAAACAGCAAGTGTTTCAGCCATTTGTAGTAAGAGTCAAACAGGAAAATATAAAGAGCCTATCCATCAATACCTCTTTTCAACTTTCTTCCTTTACCTCCATCACACACTGCCAACACAGGAACAGCCAATAAACCACAAATGACTTGTAGGTTAGCCCTTTCGCCATTATAATATCCCCTGATTCCACCTCACATTATAAAAATGGAGGTTTATTATTCTCTATTTTTCAATTTATTTCACCAAACTCCTCCCAACATTTAAAGGACAGAAAATGAGCTGCTAACATCTGTACCTGCAGCTTGCATACCAAGGTTGGGGTAGCAAGATACCAATCGGTGATCTATGCAATGGCATAATTCATGTGGTGGAGCAGGATGGATCTTAGCAGAGGCTAAAGGCTATCCTGTACATATGGGCATATTAATACAATATGTTCTGTAAAGTTGATGTGCCCAGCAGAGGTAAGAACACATAGGTTTAAGAAAATTATAGGTTTGACTAGGTTCCACTGCTGAACTGGAGGAGGGTAACGACACCCATTTAATGTTGTCAACACAACAGGTACCATCTCTTTCTAGTGTTTACAGAGTGAAGGTTGTATACTTGTTGTGACCTAGCTTGCATCTTTACCACCTGACAATCGAAATCCTCTGCCCGCCATGTGACCTTTTGTGACCATTGCCACTCGGCAAGCAATTAAGCCCTTGATTTTGATCTGCATTAGCAGGTTTCAGGTTCAGACTCACAGAGGCATTTTAACATACATATTCCTTTTCACGTCTTGGATTTCACAGTAGTGTAACTGTGATAATTTTGGGGCGGGGCGGCACGGTGGCTTAGTGGTTAGCACATTTGTCTCTCAGCTCTAGGGATTCCCGGTTCAAATCCCCATCTGGGTGGAGTTTCCATGTTCTCCCTGTGTCCGCGTGGGTTTCCTCCGGGTTCTCTGGTTTCCTCCCACAGTCCAAAAACATGGATCAAGTCAATTGAGTTCTCCAAATTGCCCCATGTAGAGTGTGTCTGTGTAAGTGGGTGTGTGCCCAGCGATGGATTGGCGCCCTGTCCTGGGTCTATCTGCCCAGCACCCGATGCGTTCTCCCCTGGATGGGCATGGGGAACCCCACCGCGACCCTAACAGAGGATAAAGCGGGAGATAATGAATAAATGAAAGGAACAGGCAGGGATTTGAAAACTGGCAGTATTTTGCCACACATAAATGAATCAGCTGTTTTTTTAGTGCCACATGGCAGATTACAGTGTCTGCTTTTTACTTACTTTCAGCAGCCACACCCTTTATTACCACAACCATCTGCTACAAAGCAGATAGACAATTAACCTCAGACCTGTAGTTGATTCAGTTTACCTGACCTGGTTTTTGATTCTGAACTTCCATTTAAAAAATCTTGAAATCTTGATCACACCCTCACTTTCACTGTCTTATAATGACAAATGCATAATCTCTTTTGCACAGTATGTAATAAATTCATCTTTCAATATCACTCAAACATTTTGATGAATGAAATACTCTGCCACACCAGAGTCTACAAAAGCTAACAAGATACAATTACTAAACCATAATCGAGTTCTACATTAATGAATAAAAGTTCATTTCAAGGTTTAGGAAAATAAAAGGACTTATCTTGTAAAACATATCAGAGGTAGGGTGCTTGGGGCAGTTGGCACATCAGTGATTATCTCCTCCACAAAAGAAGCACAGGTTGAAGTGTTCATCTGCTTATTTTCATGGGTCTAGCTATAGACATAGGAATGCACATGATTACATCGTGTCATTCTTGTCATGGGTTATTGAGTGAAATGGCAAGATGATTTAATTATTCGATGATTAATGCATTTCTACAGCATGTCACCTCTGTTCTCTGAATCAGAAGACCAGTGTGATATGAAAAAACAGATCCTGTGTGATGCTGATGGTCTGGTATCTTATCTAACCCTGCTGATTCCATAGAAAGATGAATCTTTTTGTTATGAACTAACTCAGGAAGGGGTTTAAGAATCAGGTGAAAGGGTTTACAAGCAACAATGTAGGACACATAAGGAAAGATAAATCAAAATAAAAGTGCAAAAACCACAAAGCTTAAACAAAATATCAGGTCCAAGCAGCAGAATGCCGAATAGCAATAACAGTGAATGTTCAGATTTGTTGGCATGGCAGCATACATGACTTTGCAACAAACAAAGCAGACTGATGACATAATTAAAGACACGTGCAGGTGTGTAAAACTCAGGTGATGGCGCCCTCTGAGGGTTTGAGTTTGAATTGTCTATCCCCCTGATAGTATTAGCTTTTCAATATGTTTGACAATTTCTGTGGAAGTGTTGTGGTGTAGTTGAAGCTACCATTATATTTATAACACTATTATTCATGTTATTTATTAATAACTTTATTATTTATATTAGCATTAATTAATACTAAATTTAATTTAATAATAACAAAATTGTTATGTGTTATACATTTAAAATATTACAAGCACATTTACACGGTAAAAGGGATAAGTAAAATATGTAAAATAGGTAGACAGGTGGACTACCGAAATAATAATTGAATAGTTACAATAATTATAAATTTGCAAAGTTCATCTGTGTTGTCAGTGAAACTGATTAAAATGACAATAAATTAGAAACAATGATATGGACCTAATAAAAAGTGTTAATATACAGTATATTGTCATGAAAAGTAAACCCTCTTTGAATTATATGGTTAATATAAAGACATAATGAAGAACTATTCCTTATAAGTTATTAAAATTAGGTACATACGTAGAATCTTAGATAAATACTATAAATTTCACTGCATTATTATTCGTTTAACAAAAAATAAGGCAGAATGAAAAAACTGTGAAAAACAAAGTACACCACATGAATTTGTAGAATAACCTTTAGCAACAATATTTT
Organism: Corydoras maculifer; assembly: GCA_019802435.1. Classification (NCBI taxonomy): domain Eukaryota; kingdom Metazoa; phylum Chordata; class Actinopteri; order Siluriformes; family Callichthyidae; genus Corydoras; species Corydoras maculifer. The sequence goes on along the minus strand of JAFMOD010000469.1, from coordinate 689,869 downwards.
TTGCACCTTTAGCAACAATAATCATTTTTTAAGTCTTTTACATCATTTTGAACACTTAGGTTTATTCAAGTATTTGACCATATGCATATGGACAGCTCTGTATTTTGATTAGACCATTGTATTTTGTTTAGCCCCACTTATATTATTCATTCATTCATTCATTATCTCCCGCTTATCCTCTATTAGGGTTGCGGTGGGGTTCCCCATGCCCATCCAGGGGAGAACGTCTCGGGCGCTGGGCAGATAGACCCAGGACAGGGCGCCAATCCATCGCTGGGCACACACTCACTCACACAGACACACTCTAAATGGGGCAATTTTGAGAATTCAATTAACTTGATCCATGTTTTTGGACTGTGGGAGGAAACCAGAGAACCCGGAGGAAACCCACGCAGACACGGGGAGAACAT
>JAFMOD010000469.1:630547-683502 GCA_019802435.1 Corydoras maculifer | reverse complement strand
CCCGCTTATCCTCTATTAGGGTCGCGGTGGGATTCCCCATGCCCATCCAGGGGAGAACGTCTCGGGCGCTGGGCAGATAGACCCAGGACAGGGCGCCAATCCATCGCTGGGCACACACTCACTCACACAGACACACTCTATAGGGGGCAATTTTGAGAATTCAATTAACTTGATCCATGTTTTTGGACTGTGGGAGGAAACCGGAGAACCCGGAGGAAACCCACGCAGACACGGGGAGATCATGGAAACTCCACCCAGATGGGGATTCGAACCGGGAATCCCTAGCGCTGAGAGGCGAACGTGCTAACCACTAAGCCACCGTGCCGCCTACTTTGGAATTGTCAAGCCAAAAAGAAAACAAAATGTTTTTTTGATATCTTCTTGATATTTTCGTTCTACTTAAATTTTATGATAAATAAACATACACATGCGGACGGCACAGTAATTTAGTGGTTAGTATGTCCGTCTCTCAGCGCTAGGGATTCCGGTTCGAATCCCTATCTGGGTGGAGTTTCCATGTTCTCCCCGTGTCCGCGTGGGTTTCCTCTGGGTTCTCCGGTTTCCTCCCACAGTCCAAAAACATGGATGAAGTCAATTGAGTTCTCCAAATTGCCCCATATAGAGTGTGTATGTCTTGTGAGTGAGTAAGTGAGTGAGGGTGTGCCCAGTGATAGATTGGCGCCCTATCCTGGGTGTATCTGCCCAGCGCCTGAAACGTTCTCCCCTGGATGGGCATGGGGATCTCCCCCACGACCCTAATATAGGATAAAGTGGAATATTATGGATGGATAAACATACACATAGATGAGGTAGGGCAAAGGTTGTGTGGCTGTCCTTGGCATAGCATTAATAAAAAAAATGTATAGGCCTAAATGATTATGCCCAATGAAGACATGTGAAGTAAAAAATGGACCCTGGGGCATTCTAGTGTTTGCATGATGAGCTTTGTATACATAGCAATTCCATAAATGCTTTTTGTAGGTTCAAATCATAGGCAAATGTTCATACAGTTTTATCTAATGTAGAACTGTTACATTTTATCCCTATATGATTCCTCTCTAAACACAATAATTAAAAATTTTATTTTAATTACGTAATTGAGGTGGCACAGTGCCTTAGTGATTAGCACGTTCACCTCTCAGCGCTGGGGATCCATGTTCGAATCCCATCTGCATGTAGTTTTCACATTCTCGCCATGTCCACATAAGTTTCATCAAGGTTCTCTGGTTGGCTGCTCTAAATTGCCTGATATAGTGCGCATGTCTGTCCTGTCCTGCCCAGTTCTCCGCTGGATGGTCATGGAAAACCCCCTCTTGAGCCTAGTATAGGATTAAGCCGAAGATGATGGATGGAATAACATTAATTATGCAAATCTAAACATATATTTAAGTAAATAAATAAAACTAAACAAAAAACTACTGTACACTTTTTACATTTTAAACAACAGTTACCAATAAATATGTTTTTAAAAAAGTTAATTATTTTTTAAAATTATTTATGTCACAGTGGAGTGACATGCAAGAGCATGATGACAGAGTGGAGCCACTTTCCCTCCATGTGTTTTGTGTGCTGAAGCCTGAAGTCATTGTTAAACAACTGGTAGGCTTTAAAAATATCAGGGTCTTGTCACACATGAACAAAGCATTTAATGTCAGTGAGAATTATTACAGTTTTGTGGATCTGCTGATAGATCATGATAAGTAATGAGTGCGTTGCCATTTTACTAATTGTTTTCAGCGGCGTTACTTTTTCCCGTGTTTCACTTTTTTTTTTCTTTTTTTTTTCAAAACAAAGAGATTATGTGTGACACAACATTGATTCATTCTGTAGAACTGTGTGGATGGTAGAGGAAAGAGAACCCATTCCAGGGCCTGTAGAGGTGCTAAGCTTTACAGCGGATCTGTCAACAAGTAGTTTACTGGGTGGACTGAGGTTGGTGAAATGAAATTCCATCTACTGCCATTGTTCCCAAAGCTCTGAATGAACAGGCAAAACTGAATGTCAGTTTTGGGGCTGAGTCACTTGGCTAAGTTACAGCATTTATTAGTTCAGAACACAGTCAAAACAAATGTGAACTCAGAGACTGACAGACTGTCTCTTCCCTTATAAAAAAAGATATAATTGTTAAACCTAACTGATTGTAAATATGAAATGATGAAGGAGGACAATGCTTTAAATTCATTCATTCATTCATTCATTCATTATCTCCCGCTTTATCCTCTATTAGGGTCGCGTTGGGGTTCCCCATGCCCATCCAGGGGAGAACGTTTCAGGCGCTGGGCAGATACACCCAGGACAGGGCGCCAATCCATCGCTGGGCACACACTCACTCACACAGACACACTCTATATGGGGCAATTTTTTTGAGAATTCAATTGACTTGATCCATATTTTTGGACTGTGGGAGGAAACCGGAGAACCCGGAGAAAACCCACGCAGACACGGGGAGAACATGGAAACTCCACCCAGATGGGGATTCGAACCAAGAATCCCTAGCGCTGAGAGGCGACCGTGCTAACCACTAAGCCACCGTGCCGCCTGCTTTAAATTTAATAATATAAATATAAAATAATAGAAATAAAAATTAATTTTATATCATTATCTTCTGCTTAATTCAGTACTAGGGTCGGCAATAGGCAGATTGCTTAGCACACACAGACATACACACACTATATAGGGGCAATTGAGAGCAGCCAATTCACATTGAATCCATATTTTTGGACTGTGAGAAGAAATTGGAGAAATAGAGAAAACACACACACGGGCACGGGGATAATAGAATTTTTACTTAGATGGAATCAGTTCTGAGAGATGGATGTGCTAAACACTACGCCATAGCTCCGCCCCTGTTTGTTTCTGTTAATGATAAAAAATGACCAATTTGGAGTTCAAACTTATTCTCAGTATTGTTAAAAAACATATCCCTTCAATCAGGAGCTTATTCTTTACATGCCCATAGTTGCAGTAATAAATTGAGAAAAGCTCATCATAAACATACAGAGAGATATATGTCAGGTGGCATGCTGCTTTCAGTACTACGCATGTTTAACACTATTTACCTCAAATAGGTAAACATCCTTTAGAAAATTAATCTTCTCCTTGCCCATCCAGGGGAGAGCGTTTTGGGAGCTGGACAGATATATCCAGGACAGGTTGCCAAACCATCACTGGGAACACACTCATTCACATAGACACACAAACGCTATATGGGAATAATTTTGATTGGCAATATATTTCTGCCAATTCACCTTGAACATGGACTGGGAAGTAACCTGAGAACCAGGAGAAAACACACACAGGAATGGAAACTACACCCAGTTCAACATTTAGACCTGACCTCCCAGCAGATGGACATGCTATCCACTATGCCACCCCAAAAATAAATGAGAAACAAAAAACTAATGGTCTAGTTGGCCAACTAGTGGTGCTTACCGACTTGAACTCAGCAGTTGCATTAAACGTGCTGAGACACTGGGGAATGATGGATGGGGATCTCTTCTAATCGGCGAGCACAGCATGATTTACACAAAGTAAAACAGAATTTTCTAAAACTTTGCTGATGGTACAGGATGGAGTGCAATGCTTTGCAGCGGCCATCTATAATCACAGGGACACAATCCAACAGATAGTTAAGCTTGTTTATTGGATTGATTTTGGAACATGATTTGCTCTAAATGCACCTACAGGTAAAGCAAATTACAGATGCATCTGTACCATTAATGCATCTTCTAAGTGCACACAGCTAAATTCAAACTTTACACTTAGTTCAAGAGATATTTGATGTACTTGATTTGACATAGGGTTTTTTTGTTTAGATGCTCATAGGTTCAGAAGGCAAAGTAAAATGCATTGCGGTTGAGCTAAGTCAACAAAAATGATTGACAGTTGAGATTGAAAAAACTAATTTAATCAAAATGAAAAAAAAAACATTAACCCAGTTATTTAGTTCCTTAAGAAAACAAAAAAAAAGAAACAAAATGAAATTATCATGAACAACAATCACAGGTTGAGAGAAAAGCAAGCATTAGTACATGGGAGGTAATTCAGCTGAAAAAAAGTGTTTTTCTTTCAGGAGACACACAGTGATTCTAATGACGAGGTTGAATGAAGGATGTAGTGGGAAGGTCATTGCTGTTTCAGTCATCGTACCAATGTCAGTACAGAGGTGGCCATCCGGTTCTCATCTGAATTAAGTGTTAATGTTCTCTGCACACAGGAGGTAGTAAAGGGCAGAGTGCTTCTGGTAAAAGCAGAGATCAATGATTTTATCTGCACTTTTGTAAATGTATATGCTGCTTATACTGGACATGAGCATAAAGAGGGCCTACAAATACTTTTAAACACTACCACACAGCATGATGGAATATGGAATTATAAGATGCATAGGAAGTAAGCCCAAAAACAGGGGAGATGAGGACCAGAGACAGGTGTTCAAACCAATGAGCAGGTTTTATTCAGTGACCCAACTACATATACACAACTACGCAACTACATCAAGAAATACTGGGCTTTTACAGTCATTTCCTCTGTAGCCGTGCTGAGTCCCCCATCATACTGGCTCGTGGTCGATAGCCCCCACGTCATATGATGTCAGAGTTTATAAAGCTGCACATGTCATCAGGCGAAGCTGAATCAGGTACGCTGATTAATCTCCCTGATCAGCTCATCGGCTCCATCTCCTCCCCGCCACCCCAGCACCACGATGCCACAACACAAGCAGATTCTGGATGCCCTTGCATCCAGACAGCAAGGAGGCAAGGTGTGATATGTGATACATGTTTGCATGAGCTGGGAGAGAAGAAGAGAGAAAGTCTTTCTGCCTGCCCACACGTGGCCCTGGTCAAGTTCAAGTAGTTTATTTATATAAATTTTTTTATAATAGTACATTGTCACAAAACAGCTTTACAGTGTTGTAAGCCTTTAAACCTCCAAAGAGCAAGCCTAAGCAACAGTGGCAAGAAAAAAAACTTTGGAGGACCAAGGCTCAGTGGGGGACTCATCGTTCTTGAGTGGCCAGGCAGCATCAAGCATCAGCAACATACTCTGTTGCAGGACAGCCATGTACAGATTGTGTGGTGATCAGCTGTCCATATTTAACAATTGGAAAAACTATAAAAATTGGAAAACTATATAATTTCATTGAGGGCATATTGCAAAATTGCCAGTCCAATAGAAATCCATGTTCCATCCAGAAAACCTCATAGCTGTAGTTCTTCGGCAGAGCCATTTATGAAGAGCTGACAACACTTCTAGGAAATTGGCAATACCTCAAAATAAACAATACAAGCAGTCTGACAGTTTTAGCATTATTTAAGTAATAACCAGAGTTTAATTGACACAGTGCAGGATGTGACTTCAGCATAACTGTCTAGAGCATAACTAAAAGGGGCAGATACAGATACTATTGATAAGCTGTGCAAAGACGTGAAATGACTATCCCAGATCACCAACCCAACACCGCCAATCCTGAGATCTACACCTTTATCTACATGCTTGCGTGTTGGCTTATAGTTGAATGAGTTCCCTCTGATACTGTGAAACCTAATTATGTAGAATTTTATGTTGTTAATTAAATTTTGTTATCAATATGAAACTTAACTGGTAGCCTATGTAAGTTTGATAACAAAGGACTGATATGATCTAACTTTCTGCTTCTAGTTAAAATATCTGCAGCATGTAAAGAATAAATAGAACATCCAGTCTACCCGTGAGTTCCCCGTCGTCATCTCTCCAGTGGTGGGCCACATGCGTGTCTACTGTGAAGGCTGTCCTGTCCTCACATGCCGATGGCTATGCTGTACGGCAGCAGGTGCCTTCTGCGTCTCCCCATTTCCCATGTTGAGCGATTCACCCTGGCATCTTCTGCTCCATTCGCGGTTGCTGGAATCCCAGCTTGCTCCGCCCAGTCCGCTTCGCTCTCCTCGAGAGCCGAAAGCCTGTGTCGGGGTGTGCATGTGTCCACACAGATTGCAGGTGACATTCTCTGCCACGTGCATCCTTTTTCGGTCAGGGTTTTGGCACCAAATGCAACGGGGAGGGCAGGGGGGTTGGGTGGATTTAATGAGGACCAGAGAGAGGATTTCTCCCAACAGTAATGGACTTTATTACACACTGCATCCAAACTCACATTTTAATCACAAATGCATTGTCACAGCTTATAAAGCTGCACACGCCATCATGACAGAGCAAGATCAGGTGTGCTAATCAATCTTCCTGATCAATGCATTGGCCCTGCCTCACCTCTTTCCTCCCCCAGTGCCACCACAATGGACTTAGAGTTTTAAAATTCTCTGAAGTTTTAAAATGTTAGATCAAGATCATCAGCAGTTCAAATTTCTCTTTTAAAATGAAGGAAACAATACAGGCATTGGAGAAACTACTAAAAGGCTCATCTCATTATCTTCTGCTTAATTCTCTAAAATCTACTAGAATTGTGGAGTGCGTTCCCTGTGCCCATCCATGGTGAACATGTCGGGAGCTAGGCATATACACCCAGAGAAGGGTGCCATTGCTGGGTACACTCACCCACACACAAACACACCCACACACTAGGTATATATAGGGACAATTTGGATGGCACAATTTAGAAGCTGTTCATTGACCTTGAATATTTTTGGACTGTGGGAGGAAATCATAAAAAAAGAACCCAGAGGAAACCTATGCAGACTCAAGGAGAACATGGAAACTTCAACCAGGATTCTTACATGGATCCCCAGCACTAAGAGGTAGACGTGCTGCTTCTACTAAGAATAATGTCACTGAGATAATGTAGATGAACTAGATAATTAATTTGTTAAACATATAACTGAAGATCTATTTTGCTAAAAACTTTTTTTAATTTAGAAAAATGACTGTCAACAAATTATTTAGATAATTAATTACCTGTTTAGGGCGGCACTGTGGGTTAGTGGTTAGCATGTTCACCTCTCAGCACTAGGGATTCCCGGTTCAAATCCCCATCTGGGTGGAGTTTCCATGTTTTCCCCATGTCCACGTGGGTTTCCTCCGGGTTCTCTGGTTTCCTCCCACAGTCCAAAAACATGGATCATGGTCAATTGAATTCTCCAAATTACCCCATATAGAGTGTGTGACTGTGTGAGTGAGTGTGTGCCAAGTGATAGATTGGCACCCTGTCCTGGTTTCATCTGCCCAGCGTCCGAGACGTTTTCCCCTAGATGGTCATGGGGAACCCCCCACGACCCTAGTAGAGGATAAAGTGGAAGATAATGGATGGATGGATTACCTGTTTACCTCTACAAGATGGTTCATTCAGGCCAAAATTTGATGAAATACTGCTCAATTTTATGTGAATAAATCTGAAAGAAGTAAGGAAACAGTAACAGCTTGGCTCCTGGATCCTGAGCGGAGCGCTAAGCTGTCCTATCTCTGACCAGCTATACAGTGTTGCAAATGAACCTCTGCTTTTTTAATAAGATCCAGATTAATGAGTCTGCAGACCAACTTTTATCTAACGTTCTGCTATATCAAAACTCAGATGGATGTTGATTTTTTCAGGTGCTCTGGAGGTCTTTCGAAAAGCATCTACAGAATAAGTAAACTGGCTTAAAAGTTTTCTAGACAGGACAAAATCAGGCGACAATAGCACCCCTTTAACCCAAAGGTGTACAATAGATAACTGATGGCCTAAATGTTATTGGAATTGATTTATTATTTATAGGCTTTCAAAAAATCAACTGTGAAGGTACACTGGAGAAAGTATTTGCCAGAATGTTTGGATGGAACAGGGTTCTAAAATCCAATTATTAAGTAGCAACTCCCTGTGGCACCTGTTGTTGGTTTTATCATCACCTTTAATGAACTGAGACTGAAGAATTTGAAAGAGATGAGGCAGGAGATGGCCGACAATTGTTTAGTACCCCAATCCTGGCTTGGAAGCTTTACCTGTTGAGGGTATTTTACCTGCAGGTGGCTTTTGGATAAGTGAGTGGCTGACCTTCAGTTGTACAAGGGGCAATAGGTACAGGTACCTGGCACATCTGGACTCTACCATTGTGAGAGTGAACTGTTTATTTTGTTACATGTTTTACTGTTTTACCTCTTTATACAGCATCCAATTGACCTGTTTAACCTTTTAAAACGGCATAACTGGCTGTATTGAAAAAAACACTGAACAGGAAATAGCGCAAATGCATTGAACATGTTTAAAGGTCTAGTGACTGCACCACTGAAAATATAATTTCCATATTATAGAAACTAATGCTCACTAATAATTATTCAACCCCCACTACAGTAAAGCAAGTTTGATGTTTATTTTTTATCTTGTTCACAATCAGGTCAAAGAAAGATTTTAATAATAAATAAATAATAATAAAAATAATAAAAAAAATAATAAATAATAATAAAAAAAAGTTTCCTGCAGCGATCTAAAGGTATCTTATCCCATTCCTCATGGGCAAAGGCCTCTAGTTCATTGACATTCTTGAGTTTGCATACTGCAGCTGCCTTCTTCAAGTCCTACCAGAGATTGTCTATGGGATTTAAGTCTGGTAATTGTGATGGCCACTTCAGAATCTTCCAATCTTTCCTTTGCAACCAAGCCCTGGTGGTATTTGAGGTGTGCTTGAGATCATTGTCTTGCATATCTTTGAGCCATAGGCCCGTAAATGTTCAAAATCTGTCTTGCCGCACCAGAGAACAGTGTCTCAAAACCTTTGTGGTTTGTCCACATGGTTTTTGGCATACTGGAGTTGACTCTTCTTGTGCTTTGTAGTTAGCAGAGGGGTGCGTTTGGGAGTTCTGACACGGAGGCCTCCTTTTGCAGTGTGCGCCATATTGTCTGGGCCAAAACTCTAGTGCCTCCCTCTGACAATTCCTGTCGCAGTGCCTCAGCCGTCAGCCGGGGATTTTTGTCCACCTTTCAACGTAACGGACAGCAGTCATTGACAGCAACCTCTTTCTACTTCGTCCAGGTAGCGTTTGCACTGTTCCTTTAGCTTTAAACTTGCAAAATATGCTTCCAATTGTGTCTCTTGGAATGTTTAATGTCTTTGCTATGTTTTTATATCTGCATCCTTGCTTATGAAGAGAAATTATCTTCTCTCTTAACTTTTTGACCATTCCCTGGACTTCACTATGTTGCAAAGACAGTATTAACCATGTAAAAGGAGCTAAGTATCTCATATCTAGTTTTTTTATCTACTTTTATTGCTGCTCGTTATGGCTCTGTTCACATCTGCAGGTACTTTTAATGCCTGACTAAAAACACCTGATTGAGACCTCTGTTCTTGAGAGTGGTCATTTTTAAGGGGTTGAATAATTTTGTCACAAAAAGGATATTTGTTTATACACTAGATAAATGGTTATATACATTTGTTCTTCTTTGACCTGATTGTGAACAAGATAAAAAATAAACGTCAAACTTGCTAAAACACTTTACTGTTGTGGGGACTGAATAATTTTGAACACAACTGTATACTGAGAGAGAGAGGATAAGAGAGAGAGATTAAAAGCAACAGGACAGGAGAGAAAGAAGCAAGGGGCAGCAGGGAGTGGACAAGTATTATAAGGGGAGCAGCAAACAGGAGCAGGGAGTGAAACACACAAACAATTAATGAAAAGACTAAAGAGATCCAACATTTAATAAAACTTTCATTCGTACTTTTTTAAATTATGTATTCAAATTAAAATCATTAAATAACAACAGGGCGGCACGGTGGCTTAGAGGTTAGCTTGTTCACCTCTTAGCGCTAGGGATTCCCGGTTCGAATCCCCATCTGGGTGGAGTTTCCATGTTCTCCGCGTGTCCGTGTGGGTTTCCTCCGGGTTCTCCGGTTTTCTCCCACAGTCCAAAAACATGGATCAAGGTCAATTGAGTTCTCCAAATTGCCCCATATTGAGTGTGTATGTGTGCGTGTCTGTGTGAGTGAGTGTGTGCCCAGCGATAGATTGGCACCCTGTCCTGGGTGTATCTGCCCAGCGCCCGAAAGGTTATCCCCTGGATGGGCATGGGGAACCCCCCCGCGACCCTAATATAGGATAAAGTGGAAGATAATGGATGGATGGATAAATAACAACTTGTACAAACCACTCCGTAAGACCTTAAAAGGGCCATTATGGTTCCCCACTGCCAGTCAGACTGTTATGGTCTGTTGTTGTTTCAACTAATTATGTGAAGATCGCAAATTGAAAACAATTCTGTGATGTTGTATAGTATTGTCATAATTATTCCACTGCAGATGCACACTGCATTCAAAGCTAAAATGTGTACTTTTATGAACTCTGATCCAAGATATTTCCATACATTTTCAATTCGATTAAAGTCAGGTGATTTGTCCATTTTAACAGCTTTATTTGTTTTTGTTTGAATCCACTTGAGTATATTTGGGATCAATATATTTCCTGGTACGTTGCAAAAAATTCTTATCAAGAATTACTAAGTTAATTTCTCAAATTATTCTTTCATCATTTATATGCAGTCTGCAAGTACCATATACTGTGAAACCCAGTGCCATGGTATTCCCACCTCCAAACACTTGTTTTTGTTGGAATGAGTGCCATTTTTTTCAAACATGGTGTGTGCTATGATATCCAAAAATTTGCTTGCTTGTACAATTGTTGTACAAATTTAAGTAAGCTTTGACATGCATTTTCCTCAGCAATAGAGTCTTGTGCAGCCTGCATAGCGTCCACTCCTTCCTTTCTGTTTTCAGACTTGGATTCCTTCTCTAGGTGTGCTCACTTGGAGTTACCTGGGTTTTGATACACCTGTTCCTCACTACTTACCTGTTGTTAACTGTCTGTTGTATCCCCAGAACCAAACTTTAGCTGTTTTGGATTGCTCTTTTCTGATGTCTTTATTGTGGGCTATGTTGATCTGTTTTGCTTTGGCATCAGCATTCTGTTTGGAGCGTTGTTTTGCTTTGGTAGATATTTGTGAATACAGACTTTGGGGTTAAGTCCTAATCAAGCCTCTGACTTTACATTTAGTCATTTAGCAGAAGCTTTGATTACACTTGTTTGCTATGCACCATGCTGACACTATTATTGTTGGGTGCAGTATTTATTGTTTTCTTCCAACCCAAACCTGCTAATTACAGATAATTAAGTTCAAGTGTTCCTTGGCATCTGGGCAACTCTTCTGATTATTATTATTATTATTTTTTTATTAAATTTTTTAAATTCTATTTATATTCTATTTATATTGTGAGGAGCACCTGGTTGTGGCTATTTTATAATGAATAATGTTTTTTCCAATTCCAGATAACAGCCCCAATGGCACTTAATCGAACATTAAGAAGTTTGATTTTACTTATTACTGTGCTTCTTCTCTAACACCTTGGCACTCAGAAACCTTTTTTTTATAGGCCATCAATTACAACTTTGCTTCTAAATACTATCCAGCGTTCAGCTTGTATTTTGGCATTCCGTGCTATTTTGAACATCATTTTTTTTCTTTCATTGTGGAAGTAATCTTACTTCATTACACATAACTTATGAACTTATTTGTTTTGATTTCTTTGTATGTGTGGATTACTTGGGTTGTTACTGACACTAATTTCATGTCAATAGCTGTTTTCACTTTATGTTCTTTACTTATTTATTCAAATTTTTTAAAACCTGTATTTTTTCCACCGTTTATTTTGTTCTTGTCTCACATTTTTCTCTTGTGTCTGTGTCTGGTCATCTTTACTTCTTGTTTTATTTAAGAATTTCATTTGTCATCCATTTGTTTCCTATTTTCTTTTCCATATTTTTACCTTCTTTATTTGCCTTTTCCCCTAAGTTCAGTGTCAGTTTTTTTATTTATAATTTTCTCTATTTTCTTTATCTTAGTTAGATTTAGTTTATAGACTCACATTCTGTTACACAGCACTTTTACATTTTTTTCTTTCATTTCTTTAGTAATTTTTATGTCCATGCCTAGGTTTCTTGTCACTTTGCTCTGGCTCTTTGTTTTATGTCTGACTGTTCCCCTCCGTCTTCTATGCTATCCATCTGTGGTGTTCAGGTGCTGCCCTCCCACCCCCTCCTATGCATTCCTGTGTGTGTGTGTGTGTGACTGTGACGGCTGTCATCAGCCAGGAATGTCCCGCTCTCCCACCTCGACAACACACACAAATACACACACACACACACACACACACACACACACACACACACACACAGAAAAGCTAGCCTTCAGAAAGCGGTTCTCTGCAGATGTTGTCCATTCGCTGCATACCTCCGATTGGCTGCCATCCACAACAAGCACACAGATTGGTAGATAGACGCTAGCTTGTTTTTGAGCTCTGGACTGTGTGAGTTATTTTATCTTTCGCTCTGTTAAAAAAGTGGGGACCATTTACCTTGCCATTTGCTGACCGCAGAACAAAATGTTTTTCCTGTATTTGTTCCGAGTGAAACAGAATCCTTTTTGTCCCCTGTCTGAAATAAAATCACAATATCCCATCAATTGTCGGCCTAACAGAAATGGCACGCATTTTACGCAAAATGAGAGCCTTAATGTTTTTAGTGCTCTTAAGGGACAATGTGTCTCTCTCCACTGGGGTTGCAGCGTACAAGATGGATCTCTCCCTCTATCCATGTTTTTCTTTTTTCTTTCTTTCTTTTTTTCGCTCTTTCCCTGTCTGTTGCTTTTCTTTTATCTTCTTTCTTTTCAGGTTTTTGTAATAAAAGCATGATTCAATGGTGACCTTATACACTTTTCTTTTGAAAAACCTGTGTTACTGACTATTGATGGAGATTGTAAGCTTTTGGTTGCATGCATCTCAGCATGAAAAACATTTCTACTCCATGTCTCTTTCCATAGAACCAACAGGACCATGGAAAACATAATATTTAAAGAATTCTGGAAATTGTGGTTCAAACATTGGTGGCCACACTGTACATTAAAAACCACTTCATTGTGCAAAAGTGCATGCATCCACACACACATACCCACACACACACACGTACACACACACACCCACTCACGCAAACACACACACAAACCTACATGCCAAAGAACTAGAATTATAACATTGTAACATTTTTACTAAAACCTTTTACACAACCTTTTGCACAGTTTTAGGCATTTTAAATTAGAATTACCAACATTGTACTGTGTCATTTGTACATGTATTATGTGTGATTGTATACTCAACAGTCAAATTAAAGGAATGATTAAATATCTTTAAATGCAATTAATACAGCCCAACACAATCATTAAAATCCATTTTACATTTATGCATTACATTTTACATTAAACACAAGTAGACAGCTCTAAGTACAGGTATGTTTACACCTGACATTAAAAGGTATCTCCAAATTTTGTCTCAAGGGGCTATTTGTGTTCAGATCTCACTTTCCTGGTCTGTATGCAAATAGACAATTAGATAATTTCCATTTGCAAATAACAAACAAAATGTTTATAATCAAGACAAGACTGCACAGCAAGTCTTATGCCTGGTCAAAAATACAAATTGGAAATAAGCAAAAGCAACTTTGAGATAGAATAAGTATCGTTTGATTAGGGGCTGGTTTAAATTGGTTGTGAAAAGATTTGCATACACATTGCTAAATGAATGTGGCCGTTTGCTGTTTAGACCATCACCAAATGATAAGTAATCAGAACACTAATGATCTGCTTACTTAACAGTGGTTTGGTGGTGGTCTAAACTTTCCTGGGTTTCCTGGCCTGGTCTGTAAATAAATAAGTTGAATAGATCATTTTGGCTGTTAAGGGTTAATTTTATATCTAGTTAGTCTGTTTGTGGGTCAAACAAACTGTGTCTGGCTTCAAATGTTGAAAAATTATATGGAAAATCCACTACAAATCCCACTATAGAGACCTCACACACACGTTCTGTCTTCATGTGAAAGCCAGATTTGGCATAAATGTCCCGTGATTCCCATGCAATGGGGGCTACTGTAACACACTCCGGTACCAATGTGTGTGTGTGTGTGTGCGTGTGTGTGTGTGTGTGTGTGTGTGTGTGTGTGTGTCTCTGTTATTTGTGCAGTCCTGCTGGTGTTCATTTCAGCAACACTCACAGGGCCAAGACATAATATTGAACATGGCCGAATTCCGAGGCCTCTTTCCACTGTAATAAATTATGTAGATTAGAAAAGTAGAAACACATTTTGCTGATAAGAGTGCTGTGTAGCTGGCTCGCGACATCTCCACTTGGACCTCTCCTCGCGGAAATGTTCCTGCACCAGTATGAGCGTGTAGGAGTGGTAGCTTGTGTTCTGTCTGGTTGTGAAGAACATCAGACACATCCCGAGTCAAGCCGAGTGCCAAACTCAAATACAAAAGTGTGTTCACAGAAAGTCAAGGGATGCACAGAAACCCAGGAGGGGTCTTCTTGAGGCTGCACTAAAAAATATTATCTGCATATGTTGTATTGCGACATTATGAGAAAGGCGTAATACAATATTTTCAAGTGAGTCTGTGTGTGTCTGTGTGTGTGTGTGTGTGTGTGTGTGTGTGTGTGTGTGTAAAAAGAAAGGGAATAAGTGTTAGTGTCAGAGTGTGTGTTTATTCAACAGCGACTGCTTCTGCCTTGAGATGGATGTGAGATGAAACATGTTGACACAGTGTTGGCTTTCGCCATCCTATCCCTCTCCCGCACTGGAAATGACCACAGGACCACCTGAATTGCACACACACAAACACGCACATGCACACACAAGGACAAAGTCAAGTACACACACATATACACATGGACAGAGTCACAATCACACACACACATACACAGACACACACACTGACATACTGGGACCAGACCTTGCTCCCATCTCCCTTTCCCATAACAAATGAGACAAAAAAAAATAAAAATCTGCCTACCTCCTTTTGGGGAATTTTTTTACTCCCGCCCAGTTGTGAGAGGACTTAAAACTGCAGCTGGGAGTCACAGCGTGTCCAAACACTGCCGAGAGAGGAAAAAAGGAGCGGCCTACACCATCGGGGTGTGTCGCGCACTCTTCACACACTTTTGATTCTCCTCCTTTTCAGGCACCAGCACTGTGCCAGGAGAGTTCATCAGGGAGTGACAATGGAAGCAAACATTTCAGAGAAACAACGAAGTGCTTTTCTTTTCTCTCCACCGTCTTGATTCAATTTCCCAAAGAAACTCGCCTGTGATCAAAGTGGTCCCCACAGTAACCCTGAACACGGCATCAATTAGAACATGCACTAATGGTGTCAAGCCACTGTCTTTATTCTCACATTGAGACAGCACAGGTCCTCAGGGGAATTCGTTAGGGGACAAGAACCAAACGAAGCCAAACTGCCTAATGAGAAATAGTGAAAGTCGCTGTGTCTAATCAAATTCCAGCCTGCACTGCTCCTTCTACTGTGTTTGAATGTATGTGTGTGTGGGCGGGGGTGGTCTAGTGGTGAAGGCAAGATTTGGGAAGAATTTGGCAGGTTTCAGTAGGGAAATCCCCATCAGTGAGCATGAGGCAGCGTCTCAAACTCATCAGGAAATGCTCTGATTCAAATTTCTGGCAGCACAAATTTTGTCATTTCTGATGTAGAATGTTTGGGAAAATTGTAAAAGCAAAGTCTATTTGATATTTATATTCTTTAGGATAAATAAGAGATTACTGAAATTTATGACTTATACATGTATAGTTCATAGTCGGATAAAAAAATTGGTAGCTTTTATAAGTTATTATTTTCAGTATGTAGGTAGATAGAGAGTGCATGTGTAAATGGAGTAACAAGTTCAAGTTCAAGTTATTTATTTCTATAGCGCTTATTACAACAGTACATTGTAACAACTACTTCCATATATGAAAATTTGGATATGGAGGTAGACAAGTAGTAAGGACAAATGTAAAATATGATTAGAGGATGGATAAATGGAGGATACAACAAAACTGAATCATAATCCCAAGTAACTAGACAAGTACACACATTACAATAAATAACGTGTGTGTAGCCACTGCAATATTTTACTTTATAGGATATTTCACAGTTACTAGATTGCAGTATTGCTATAAACAAGTTTTGCCATTAGGATTATGTTCCTACAAATCTGCTGTACAAATTACTTGTGAAAGGTTTCTATAAATGAAAGTATTACAGTGCAGGCAGTCACAGGTCCCAAACATTTGTGCGAGTGCTGAGCATTATTAGATGGCTTGAAAAAGCGAGCTATTGTTATTCTCGATATTTTACTTTTGATATGACCTTGTGATAAAGACACTTTTGTTGTTGCTTGAAAAGATATCTGTAAAGCATCTTCCAGAGGCAGCTGCAGTAGGTCGAAGCAATGATGTTTAGGGTGTGATAGGTTTACATGTATTGTGGTTGCTCAGCTCATGCAGTGAGACCTGAATAAGTCAGAAGAAAAAGAAGGCATTGAGCATTTAATAATCTTGAGTTGTATTGGTGACCTTAAAACAGCTCTCCTGTCTGCCACTGAGCAACTGGCATATCATGTAATGATATAATACATTAGCAGTAAAACACCAACAGCTACTCTGTAGATTATTTTTTATGAGAGTTCTTCACAACTGTGGTGGTGTTGGCACTTGAGGAAGGTCAACCCTCATTTCTCACGAGGATTATGTATCATGGTTGACTCTGTATTCCAACCCCAACCAAATTAGTACACTTGTAATATAAACTCATTTTATTTGTATCAACTAGCGATTTTGCAGAATGATGTAGAATGTCTTATTTTTGATTAATACTGTTTCTCATGGCACGGTGGCTTAGTGGTTAGCACGTTCGCCTCTCAGCGCTAGGGATTCCCGGTTCGAATCCCCATCTGGGTGGAGTTTCCATGTTCTCCCCGTGTCTGCGTGGGTTTCCTCCGGGTTCTCCGGTGTCCTCCCACAGTCCAAATACATGGATCAAGTTAATTGAATTCTCCAAATTGCCCCGTTTAGAGTGTGTCTGTGTGAGTGAGTGTGTGCCCAGCGATGGATTGGCGCCCTGTCCTGGGTCTATCTGCCCAGCGCCCGAGATGTTCTCCCCTGGATGGGCATGGGGAACCCCACCGCGACCCTAATAGAGGATAAGCGGAAGATAATGAATGAATGAATGAATGAATGACTGTTTCTCATAAGCAATTTTAGGCGAAACAACAGTGACAAAGATGATTCTAAATGAATGAGAATTACACATAAGTATGAAACTTTTGTACAAACTTTGTAATAACAGTTTGTTTTACATTATTTTACTAGCAATTCTTTGTCAAGACAACAGACAAAGTTTGTTCACGACTTTCATATTTTAGTATATTTCATATTTTTAAGACTTTAAATAAAGACAGTTACATAACCCTAATATACAAGAAAAACAATTAAACTAATAAACAAGATGTTTTGAAGAATGAAGAATGACCTTTGTATAAGTGGTACCAAGATCTGTTTTAATTAGTGCTTTAAATGTCAATCATGTATTCGTTTATTCTCTTCCGCTTAATCCTCTACTAGGGTCGGGCGTGCGTGGGGGGGGGAGGACGGGTAATGGCAGATACATCCAGGACAAAGCGTCAATCTGATGCTAGGCACACTTACTTAAACATTCATTCAAACACACTTTATATGGGGCAATTTAGAGCATTCAATTTACCTTGAATCCATGATTTTGGACTGTGAGATTTCCAAAATGTTTTACATTTTCTTGATCTCTGTGTGTCTACCTGTCTTTATTTCTGTCTGTCTGTCTCTTTGTCTCACTCCCAGTGATGGGTTTATTGTTGCTGTCATCTCTGATTGTGCATATACATTCCTACTCCTCTGCAGTCACCCTCTGGGAAAACACAACGGAACCTTGTGGAGCACCTCAGATGCTTCCTCTTAATTCCTCTTTCTTTTCCTGTCTGTCTGTCTCGCTTTCTCTTTTTCTTACTCACAGACAAAACACATATATTGTGTGAGGTACTTATACATGTTGTGTCTTTATACAGTTACATGCAATACTCATGTTCAAATTCTTAAGTGTGTCTTTGAACATGTATGTATTTACACATAGAAAACATATGAGGTAGTCTGACCACCTCATTAATAAGGTATTTTAATGGTGAAAATTTGTTCACAAGCCTGTACACTTATACTTTTATCAATATATTTTTAAGAATTGTTCCCCAAGTAAATAAAGATTCAGATTATTTGATATAAGATTTGCATATTATTTTAAATAGAAATAAACAGTGAAGTATCAGTGGTACTGTATATCATCTGAGCTGACGTTATTCACTACATGATTTTATTTTTTTTATATAATTTCTTTTTGGCAAATACATAATAAGAATGAACTCAAAATGTGTTTGATAGAACTGTATTTTGAACAAAAAAACCTAGTAGATTGGTAATCGAAAACATAGGAATAATCTTTTCTAAAATGAAAAATAACATACGAACTAATGGTACAAATATTTAGCACTCATAGGACAACTGGTATGAAAACACCCGGGACAGTCCATTACACAGCACAGAAACAGACAAACACATTCACATCTTGGAGAAATTTTGACTATAAGAGGAAAGCTATAATATGACCTGAAGAAGATATGCAGGCACTCGTCAGATTTGAGAGAAAAGCAGGTTTTATTAAGTAATTTACACACAACAATACACAAAGTTACTCACTGCAAACAAGTTGTAGGGCTCAGCAAAACTGGAAGTCACAATATAAGAAGTAAAAACCAGGAAGGCAGCATGAGCAGTGATAGTGATGACAGCAGTGAAGCCAGGAGGTAGAGTATAGGTAGCATTGGTGTTACCATAACAGACTGGAGGACTGAGGATTTTGGAAAAACATGATAAAGGAATGATGTCCCCAGCAGAGCACAGAGGCTGAATAACTTTAGCAAAGCAGGGACGGACCTAGGCATCCACCGTGGAGGGAGCTGTCCGAGCAAATTGGCCCCATTGTAAAAATGAATTTGTTGCAATTAAGTCCTGTAGTACTAAGATAGCAGAGAATAAACCTGAAAGTTGTTGCACCTCTTCAGACTGTTATGCAGAAATCTGTTTAAATCCACTGCCTGCATTTTAAGGGTTAAAGGAAATGTGCAGGCATTTGCTAACTGTAAAAAAAGTGGGTTTTATCAACTAAATTCGATGCAAAAATACATTAGATGAAACTCATTGTAAACAAGTTTGGGAAGTCACGAAACAAGTAGGAGGTCAAACACTTTGAAAGCAAGGATCACAGCTTGGTATAATACAATACATGTAACCAGTCACTCGAAACCCACAACTTATATAGATCTTTAGAGCTACAGATGTGTGCGATAAGTGATCTTCCATGTTTTAACCTTAAATTGGTTTACTATTGTCTGACCTTTATCATGTGATTTAACTGGGGATATCCTGGGAAATGTAGATGGGTGGCTGGATGAATAGGTGGATAGATGGATGGATGGATAGGTAGGACAGGTACAGTGTCAATGAAATGCAGTTAGTAAGAGTTCATAATCAGGCCACAGACTTTTGTTTAATTTTTTGTCATTTATCTTAATGACTGATAACTATTTAGAATTACCTCCTTAAATAATTATGTTGCAATATATATTACAATTTATTAACTTCTTCCATACAAATACCGCACAAGTTTTAGTCCAATTAGTTAGCCCAAGTTTTAGTACACTTAGTTTTAGTCCAATTCCCAGGTGTTACTTTTATTATAAGCATTTAGATATTAGACAATGAATTTTTGAAATAAATACCAGCTCAGACAATTATTAAATATGAGCTCACTGAAGAGGATTAGTGGATTTGTTGCTCTGGGAAGAAAATGTGTGATTTTGTCCTCATGCTTATCTAGTGAAAGTATACATGCTGGCCAAATATGCCGCCCACTGAGGGAGCTGCTGTCTGATTGGAACGCAGCGATAATGCTTGCTCGCTAGCTGTCCTCGCTAATGAAATTCTGGCTGTGCCACCAGTCTGTATGTGTGTGTGTGTGTGTGTGTGTGTGTGTGTGTGTGCAAAAAGTACATTCCTGTGTCTCAGGGACACTAATCCCCTGCAGCTGTGTCTCCCTGACCACCACTGCCCCACGAAATACATTTCTTACTGTCTACTCACCAATGACACCCTTACTCACTTTCTCACTTTCTATCACTCTGTGTCTTTCTTTCTCTCTCTTAGTGAACCATAGTGTGAAGTGATACAATAAATGTACTCTTGTAAAATAGCAGTGTAACACAGAGCCTTAGGCTTTTCTACATGCCATAGATTCAACAAAAACACTTTATGGCCGAAATCATGTGGACACGCTTACAGCTTGTAAAGATTTTTTTTAAACAAATGTTTCCAACTTATCTGTAATTGTTGACAAGACCTTTCTGTGTTCTTGCATTAATGTTTCCTTTAGTAAAAGGTTTTTGGACCAATTTGCCTCTATACAGAAACCTGCCCAGAGCTATGACCTCAATCCTATTGAACATTTTTTTGGGATAATGCAAAATGTTGAGCCCATGCCAGGCTATTTTACCTAATATCGGTGCCTGACTTAACAAATACTTTTTTAACTGAATGACCACAGATTGCCCCAAAGCTGTCCCAAAATCACAACATAGTCCTTCAAAAAGCTTAAAAATATCAGAGAATGAATAATAAATAGTTAGATCAATAACTGCAAAAATGTATGTCTGTATCTTTCCCCCTAAACACACATACAGAGGTCAGAATGCTGCATTTGCATTATAATGTTTTAGATTTTAACAGTGGCTAATCTAATTGTTGCCTCCAGCATCCTCAGTATTTGTGTGTGTGTGTGTGTGTGTGTGTGTGTGTGGTGTGTGTGTGTTCGCATGCATGCCCATGTGCCTGGGCATATGTGTCCTTTCCTGACATGCTCAATGGTTCATCGTCACTCTGGACGCACTGCCCATCAAGATTTCACCCCAATTACCTGCCAGCCGCCTCTGCTCTTAACTGTGCTCCTTTTCCACCCACTTGAGCGGCGATGCGCTAAAAGGCTGCGTTAAGCACACAGACCCATTATTAGTGCCTTCCGTGCGCCGACGGCCCAGAAAAAGCCGGTTAGCACGCACGTCTAGTGCTGCACACAAGGGCAACTAGCCATACCATGGTGTGCCGCATCGTGCAGACAGGACGGCCTGGCACGGTGCACTGGCATTGAATGTCAAAGTGAAATATGGATAATTTGCACATGACATTTCATGCTCGCTTTTTAACTTCTTTATCCACTTCCACTAGCTTGCTCTCTTTACCTCCCTGCCTTCCTCTGTCGCTCACTCCCTCCCTCCTGTACGCTCTTAAGCACTTGTGCGTTTGATGAGATTTGCCCGGCGAGACAGGAGGCCATTGAGTGATTGAGTTCCACTCCCCCTCACATTCCTGCCTGCCACAGGAGTCACACTCAAAGGTGTGTGTGTCTCTCTGGCTGTGTGTGTGTGTGTGTGTGTGTGTGTGTGTGTGTGTGTGTGTGTGTGTGTGTGCATGCTCAGACACTATCCAGGGTGGAGGCAGTGACAGGGGCACTGCAGGTTTTGACACATTCCCCTGCATCTGCATCTTTTACCTCACTCCCTCATAAAGTATCTATTCTGCTGTTCTTTTTTCAACTTTGTGGCAGCAAAGTGAATTTATTGCTCCAGTAAGACTATAGTCTTGTGCAGGTCTAAAATACATGTCTTATTGAAGACATGGTGGAGAATTGTTTAGCATAAATTGGGATTTTGATTGGAATTCAGTCCTGCATAATCAAAATCAGAGCCTGTTCTTAAACAATTATATAATGTAGTAGTGTACATGTACACTTTTCATTACAGCACAATAAAGGAAAGATTATTTGAAATAAGCTAAATAAAGACAGTGGGCTTTCTAAACCATCTTATAGGGTTTTATGCAGTGATGTCACACAAACCATTTGAGCTATTTGCTTTGTGGATTTGTATATGTGTGAGAATTTGAGTGTGTGTGGAAGTTTGTTCATTATTACAAGGTAAGAAATTGTAATTTGGTCATGAAAAGATGCTGTGTGTGTATGTATTTATGTGTGTGTGAGTGAGTGAGTGTGTGTGTGTGTGTGTGTGTGTGTGTGTGTGCGCGTATATACTTGTCTGGGTTCCATCTAATGACTATTTTTCAGTTGCACTTTCACACAGAGGAGTTCACAGACACTGTCACACCTTTTTGGAGTTGTGACTTTTCAGATTTATCAGCTGCCCCATTCACACATAAGCTTAAACATAATTAATACTAGGGAGCCTGCAGGTCAGGTATAGCTGATAGAGATGTTTCAATACACATACAAATGGTCACGCTTGTAATGCATGTGAAATTATTCATCCATCCATTCATTATCTTCCGCTTTATCCTATATTAGGGTCGCGGGGGGAGGTTCCCTATGCCCATCCAGGGGAGAACGCATGTAAAATTAATTTTATTATATAAAATAACATAATAATTATGTGAATTTGATGTAAAAATAGTTAAATTAACACACATACACACATACACACACACATACAGGATGTCAGGGTGACCTGGCTTACGGTGTAAAAGCACAGGAAAGGGAGGGGAACACACACACACACACACACAAACTGTCTAAAATGTCTGTCTAAGTGAATTTGTTAAACAATTAATTAAGACTACGGTTATTGTACAGTTATTGTTAATCGATCTTTAATTTTTTTGTTACCCTTGATGAACCATTAAATAAAATATAAACCATTGACACAGTTTTCTTTTAAACATTTTGCATATTTAAATTTAAAGCACCATCCCTAACATTAATTAATTCTAATTCTTTATCAAAAGATACATTCTAAGGAACTAAATGTAAAAATTTATTAAAATCTCCTTGAAAACAATAATAATAATTAGAAAACAATATCTTTTGAAAAAGGGAAGAACAGTATCATCAAATATTAATCTTTTGTAGACCTGGCAAAACATTTGTCTGATCTTACTTGTGCCTTTGGTGCTGTTTCAGGTCATTCCATGCCTCTAAGGCTGGCTGACATCTCTATACATGTGGGGGTGTGTCAAATCTTACAATATACGTATTGACTGTAAACATTCCTTATGAAGATAAACATGCCATGTCTTTAATACTGCATTTAATTTTTCATATATTTCTTCTTTCATTGACTTTAATGCTTCTCCTATTCGCTGTCTCTCACTCCCTAATTTTCCTCTGCCCAACAACCCCTCCTTTCTTTCTGCATTGTCACCACAAGTACAGAAAACATTTTGGGGATTTCCTGCAATTCATACATCTCACACCCCTCCTCTTGCATGTCACACTCACCGTCGCCTTCCAGTACAGGAGCGGAAAGACTCTGTGAACTCCACTGATTGCTGCAACCACACCTTTCTATCCCTCCATCCATTTCTTAATCCATCTCCCTTTTTTCATCAGTTCAAAACAAAACATACTTTCACTTCATCTGTTTGTCAAAATAACAGAACACACCCTGATAGAGCCTGGGCTTCTTTCAGAACAGGTCACATCTTCTCTACGGTGACACACTCAACATCTGGGGTGTGTGTGTGTGTGTGTGTGTGTGTGTGTGTGTGTGTGTGTGTGTATGTGTGCGTGCATATTGTCTATATTGCTATGTATCTGTGTCTTCTATATCTAGGTTAACCTAGCTGCCTTATATCTCTGACGATTAAGTAAAATACTGGTGTTTATGTTGTCTGTAAGGTATTTATGTTCTTCTCATTACTATGTGTGTCTGGTTGGGTAGTTTATGAATTGTTATTTACACTGCAGAATATTGCACCTTAATTTCGTTGCATCTTAATGCTCCCTGCTTTAATGACACTAAAGATATTTTATTCAGTTTTCTCTTGTTTCAAAGACACTGAAGATTGATCACTTCTGAATTGCAGTAGTATTGTTTTGCACAAATCATTTTTTAAATGGCATTTTTACATGCCTAATAATAATAATAATAATAATAATAATAATAATAATAATAATAATAATAGTTAGTGTGTGCCCAGCGATTGTTTGGTGCCCTGTCCTGGGTTTATCTGTCCAGCACCTGAAACGCTCACCCCTGGTTGGACATGAGGAACCCCTCTGTGACCCTAGTAAAGGATTAAGCAGAAGATAATGAATAAATGACACAATAACCAAAAGAGTTTACAACCAAAAAAATTGCAAATATAACAGGTATAGACAATCGGCTAATTAACCAATGAGGAGTCAAGAGGAGAAACAATGGATCACATAAAGAAAACAGAAGAAGCAGAGCTCACATAACATTATTATTACAACCCCATTTCCAAAATATTTTTCACAGCATGATGGAAAATGTGGGCTTGCCGAACCTAATCACATGAGAAAGAAAACCGCAAAAGACAAATAATAGTTTAAAATGTTTATTCAAATAAATATAAAAGCAAAATGAATTAACTTAGGGCACATGCAGATCCTCCATACTATGTATAGCATTAAATGATACCACAGATGAGCATGTGACCACTACAACAACAAAAAAATATAGTTCAGGTGGCATGCCAAATGTATTACCGCATATATGCACAGGAGTTAGGGGCTAGAGCTGGTCAGTGCAAAGTTACTTCTGACTAGTCACATTCTTTCACACCTAACTCGCTCATTCATTCTCTTTATGGATCTTGCTTTGCGTACTGGTGTGCTGTCATGTGGAAAAAAAAATGGACATCCCCAAATTGTTCCCACAAAGTTGGAAGCATGAAAACTTTTTTGGGATGCAGCAGCATCAAGAGTTACTTTTATTGGAGATCATTTTCTTTGCAGATCATTCAAGATTTAAGGTTCAAAGCTTTATTGTCATATGCACATATAGAAACGTGTTTCCCTGTGCAATGAAATTATTACTTTGCCATCCACCCTGAATGAGTAAGAAAAAGTCAATATATTAATAATAATAATGAAAATATAAATATAAACACACACACACACACTATGTACATATTGTGAGAAAGAAAAAATTATTTACATTGTGCAAAGTTACATTATATTGCAGTAGTCCGGTGGGGTGTGTAGAGTTAATGCAAAGTTAGTGCTTTAGGTCTATGAAGTGGTCATCAGCTCAGCTGTTCATGAGTCTAATGGCTGTGGGGAAAAATAGTTTTTTAATCTGCTGGTTTTGCATTTCACACATCTGTAACTCCAACCTGATGGTAGAAGAGTGAATAGTCCGTGTTGGGGGTATGTTGAGTCTTTGACGATGGAGGCAACTCTCCTGCGAACATTGGTGCACTATGTGCCTCTGTATTCACTGACCTGCTCTGTCATATCATATTTAACTTTATAGTACCACTATGCCTGTGGCAATGAAAGTGATTAGAACAACTGAATTCAATGATTTGGATGAGTGCATGAATACTTTGGGTACATCTGGTCAAAAAATTGTGTTGCCCCAGGATCACAAAAAAGGTAAGCAAAGTTTTAAACAAAGGTTAAATGTATTTCTAAAATTTTAGAAAATATGTTTAGTCAGTATAAAAAACAACATGGATTGAGTGTATGAGTATCAGTGTATGTGTATCAGTACAGTATGC
Source organism: Corydoras maculifer (assembly GCA_019802435.1). Taxonomy (NCBI): domain Eukaryota; kingdom Metazoa; phylum Chordata; class Actinopteri; order Siluriformes; family Callichthyidae; genus Corydoras; species Corydoras maculifer. Next base: position 658,062 of record JAFMOD010000469.1, on the reverse strand, counting down.
TAGACCTGATAACTTTCCAAATTCACAAGAACTAAAAACGATTTGGGCTGTTCTTAGTCTTTCACTACAACTTTCACTTTTAATGTTACATATTACAGCATCTGTTGTATGTACAAGTCCCCTTTCATAAAGCCTTCTTATTACGCAACATGCATACATCAACATACATGCTTTTTTCTTAAAGCAGGTTTAAAATAAGTGCATTACCTTTAATTCCTATTTAAAAACATGAACTTTTGTTTTTATCCTTCAGGGGCGGCACGGTGGCTTAGTGGTTAGCACGTTCGCCTCCCAGCGCTAGGGATTCCCGGTTCAAATCCACATCTGGGTGGAGTTTCCATGTTTTCCCCGTGTCCGCGTGGGTCTCCTCCGGGTTCTCCGGTTTCCTCCCACAATCCAAAAACATGTATCAAGTCAATTGAATTCTCCAAATTGCCCCATATAGAGTGTGTGTGTGTGAGTGAGTGTGTGCCCAGCGATGGATTGGCGCCCTGTCCTGGGTCTATCTGCTTAGCGCCCGAGACGTTCTCCCCTGGATGGGCATGGGGAACCCCACCGCGACCCTATTAGAGGATAAAGCGGGAAATAATGAATGAATGAATTAATTTTTAACCTTCATGGATTGCCAGTTGAATATTAGATATTATTTATTATCTAACGTATGCCTATTATAAAATACAAGCTTTTGTCATTTACAGTTATATTTAAGTGATTGCATTATTTTTTAAAAATATATATCTATATAGCGGCACGGTGGCTTAGTGGTTAGCACGTTTGCCTCTCAGCGCTAGGCATTCGAATCCCCATCTGGGTGGAGTTTCCATGTTCTCCCTTTGTCTGTGTGGGTTTCCTCTGGGTTCTCCGGTTTCCTCCCACAGTCCAAAAACATGGATCAAGTCAAGTGAGTTCTCCAAATTGCCCCATATAGAGTGTGTTTGTGTGATGAGTGTGTGCCCAGTGATAGATTTTTTTATTTATTTATTTTTCCTTTTTCCTAATTAGAATGAAATATATCAATTTAAATTAAGAAAATTGTCTTCACATTAGAACAGTTTTGATATAAGCCCACTAAGTCTTTTAAACCAGATATGGTCTAAAAAGTCTTGGGATAGCTAGTTGTAAATATTGTTTATTTTAGTCTACTTTAATAATCTTAGCATGTAAAACATGTAGCACTTGAAGAACATTATATTATCAGCATATGGTGGCACACTTTACATTCATTACATGTTTACGCATGATGAGTTCAACTTTTGCTTTCTGTCTTTTCCCCCCTGTTTCTTATTCCCATCTGTCATTCTTTCCTTCTTCCCATCACTCTCTTTCTCGTGTGGCTTCTCATGATGCTGCTAACAATCAAGCATACAAACCAGAAACACATGCAGGGCTGAATTTGCTAATGCTAATCGCGCATTAGGAAAACCAGGCAAGCGGGCAATGGCAGAATGCGTGGCCACATCATGACATCATTTGGGCAGTGTGTAGGAGCACATTTGTGCATCTGTGTGTGTTTACAACTGTCGGTATATGAGTGAGTGTGTTTGGCTATAAGTGTGTGTGTGTCTGTGTGCCCTTCCCCCGAAGACAGAGTAAAGACAGATTGAAGCAGAAATCAGCTCAGGTAATTTTCTAGTAGAGAGACAGTCATTACTGAACACACATCTCTTGCGGCCCACTGTATGTATGTGTGTGTGTGTGTGTGTGTGTGTGTGTGTGTGTGTGTGTGTGTGTGTGTGCGCGCCTTGGCAGGAAAGTCATATGATGCTTGTCGTTTCTTCAGTCACCAACAGATTGGTTTTGAATCTCAATGGAAAACTTACTCTCTTACACACAACACACACTTCTTTCTTAAATTTTTGCCCATTCTCTTTACTTCTGCAGTATGTGTGTGTTTGAAAAAGAAGTGTGTATGTGTGTACGCCCCTGTATTTAAGCCATGTCTTGTCATGACTGCATTGGCAACGACAGAACCCTTAGTGACAGAGGTGTGAAAAGCCACATTACATAAAGGAAACAAGTATAATCTGTATAATTATTTTTTAAATACTATATACAAACATATGTATTTGTATACATATACAAACTTAACATCTAACAGAAAAAATACCAACCTACTCCTCACACAAATTAAAATCAAAATAAAAAACACTGAGAAGAGATCGTTCATTCTTAAACATGATGAAAAAAAATCATGTTAATGACACATAGCTCTTTGTATTAGGTAAACAGATGTTTATACAGTCAGCGGAACTAAGCACTGTGTAAAAGAATTTCTTACTGTGTATCATAATTTCAAAATTCATATAAAACTGAAATAATTTCAGTTGAACCCAGAAAAGAAACGAATTGTAAAAAGATAAATATGATTTTTTAACATTCTAAACAATAAATTATTTAACATACACAACAGTAAAACCACAAGGAGTGCATAGGTTTTGATTTTCTTAATATCATCAAAACTATAAATATAATCAACTTTTAAAATGTGAAAAAAAAGTATTTACTTTGTAACCACAATTTGAATATCGTGCTATAAAACCACATATGCAAATCCTCTGCTTCATTTTTGAAAGTTATTAATGGAAAATGGAAAAGCTTTTACTGTATCAATCAGATTGCAAGTTTGTTGGGACATGCCACAATAATACATCATGGTACTGCCAACTTTGGAACTTTTAAGACCCTCTAGCGACTTATTTATTTAAAAAGCCAATAGCGCCTCCTTTAAACATGTCTTGTTTAAAATATGGCATGAATTGCAGTGTTTTTGCAAAAATCTTGTTTATCACTCCATCATACTCGTTTATCACACCATCATGGGTTAAAAACGACATTGAATATGGCTTTCTGAAAATTGCTAATGATCTTTGAAATTTGAGATTTTCTTCTTTTTGTAATTTATTAATTTGACAAAAATCAACAAACTAACTGCAATACTGATAGCAGTGCATAAGAAAAGACTGTGCCAATCCAATATCCAGTGCAAAAATTAAACTTTTCTAAAACGCTACTGAAAACAAAAGATTAATAATGAAAAAAAATTAAAAAAAATTTATATATATATATATATATATATATATATATATATATATATATATATATATATATATACTGTATAAATATATATATCCACGTCAGAAAAAGTAGAATAAACACACAAAATCTTACGGAATTACCCGCGATGAATACAAACGCTGTGAGGAGGATATGCACTGGGATGAACTCAGGATGATAGAGTACAAAACAAGACAGAGAGAGACCGATGTAACCGATGAAAATGATAGCCAAACCAAAATTGAGAATAGTCTGGGATACACAGAATAATAATAAGATGGACAAGATCAAAAGAACAGGTAAATACCATGAACCAACACAAAGAATTAAGGCTAACAGTAACATATATATAGAAAAGAAGGAGGAGGGGCGCAAATGAGCAAAAAGAAGAGGAACAGGTGATCAGAATTTAGGTGATTGAGAGTGCTAATTAGTCTGAGCAGTCAAACCCTCAGACTGATTAACACAAGGAGCAGAAGAAATAGAGACAGAGGGAGAACGTGTACACAAGTAGTGAGGTATTAGATCAATTATGCCAACTCCCAGTTCAGCAGTGGGTTCATGACCATCAGAGGTTAAGTCTTCATCCCTGTTAGAACCCTTTTTCTCCATTGATGTTGAGTAGTTCACCCCAGAGTATGTTCACCCCAGAGTATGTTCACCCCAGAGTATGTTCACCCCAGAGTATGCAAAAGTACTGCAAGAGTACCAATAACTCCAGAAAAAAAGATACTATATATGTTGCTAATGGATTTTTAAATTAATAAGGTTATTAAAGGGTCTGAAAATTTGACATGCTGGCAACACTACCGTTTCAACAAACTCGCAATCTGATTGGTCCTAGCTTTTTCATTGACCCATCAATACATTTACATTTAGTCACTTAGCAGATGCTTTTACTCAAAAAGAACAGCTATACTGTAGTTTTATCAAACCTGATTGTTATCCAATCTGGCTCTAGAATATAGTGACTAAGTGACTAAGTGTTACGGACAGAGTTGAGAAAAGCAGTGGTGAATAATACGAAGTGAGAATTAGCACCAGGTTGAAGTTGAAACACCAGGTGACATTCATCACTAGAGCAAAGTGAATGAGTTGGAGTAAATTTTGGAAAGATAGAGTGAGGGTAAAAGGGGGATCCAAAGATCGCCTTGTACTAAATGCAAGCAGCTACAAGGAGCCAATGGAAGTGATTTAAGTTCGCTTTTGTTAAACACAGGTCTTGGTTTTTGAATCAGCTGTAGAGGCCCATTTGTGCAAGTTGGGAGACAAGCAAGCAATGCCTTACCATAATAGATCCAGGGTAGGATGAGGGCTTGGACTAACATCTGAGTATAGTATAATGGTCAGTTAAGAAAGGTCTGATCTTCCTGATGTTGTACAGAATGAATAGCTGTCAAAACAGGGTAAGCATTTGCAAAAAGAGATTCGCAAGAGAAGCAGAGGATGTGCATGTGTGGATTTATGGCAACAGATTTAAAAACTTTTTTTTTATTATTATTTGTAAATTTAAATTATTTATATTATAATTTGTTTCAAATTACATTTGTGGATTTTGATTTTTCTCAAATACAGGTACAAATCTCAGTTTGCGGTGTATATATTTGTGACTAATGTTTTGCAAACTCAAATTCTTTTTGTCCCTTTTTTGATTCCATGGTTCATCACTTGTTTAGGGTAAGATTTAGTGTTATTTTTCCACATGACAGTACTGGACTGTAATTACATGTGAATTATTTTGCATTTGAATAAGCACAACATTCATAACAATGGATGAAACCACACATACATAGGGTTGGGTAAAACATTGATGGAAACAGGAAAAGAATTAGGGTAAAAGAGAGAGGATGGAGATCGACCATTGGGCTCTCAATCTCTCTATGTTCAAGTGCAGAGATGTTGTACGTTGTACTGACCGCCCTTCTGACAGTTGCACAGTAACTGCCACCATGGCATCTTTTGTTTTGGCATGACCACTGGGACATCATTTGCTAGCCCCATTGTCTCATGTTTCGGCATCACTGTAAAATGCACAGACATGACGATTAGAGACAGGATGTGCCTAGCACAAATAGCAATTTTTATTAACTGGTTTTGGCATTATAAACTATATGTATATATGCAGACTTAGAGATATTGAACAAACACTCTTTCAGCCTGCCACTGACTCTATTGAGACTTTAAAATTTTTTTTTTATCAATCTCACATTTTTTAACCTCCTGCACAGACATACAGACAATTGACACAGACGAGTCCTAGATGAAATCTTCAGATGTTACTCTAATGCCTTCTTTCATTTTGAAGTCTGTGTTTTATTGCAGTAATTGTCATTTTTGTGTTTTATTTAAAAATATAATTATTACGGCAACAATGTGGATGAACGGACCATGTTCACGAATGGAAAGTAGGGCTAATGATGCATCAGAGAGCTGCATCAGTTTGTTAAATGAGATACAATGTGTTAATAAATTTAATTGTTTCTGGGAGATATTGTGTCCAGTCTTCATTGTATGATGTTACAGTTACATTAAACCCCATTGCCAACATTTTGAGACCAACTATAATAATCTTAAAATGAATTGTAAATATCATATTCCCTTTTTGTTAATTATTTATTTTGCTGATTAGAGTTCATTAATATAATCAGCAAATCATTTAATTAATTCATTAAACAATGCTGATTTAAATACAGTGCTGTGAAGTTGTAGTTGTGTAGTTAAACTTGTGTTATATTGTGACCTCCTGGATGAATCAATGTTGCGCTCTTCAGGTAATTTTGGTAGGCCTGACACTCTTGGAAAGGTTCACCACTATTCCATGTTTTTGTCATTTGTGGATAATAGCTCTCATGTGGTGCACTGGAGTCCCAAAGCCTTTGAAATGACATTGGAACCTTTTTTAGACCGATAGATGTCAATGACTTTGTATCTCATCTGTTTTTGAATTTATTCAGATTGGAGCATAATGTGTTGTATTTTGAGACATTTAAGCTACTTCATGTAGTTGGTTCTACTGAAGTGAATTCTTGATTCTACAGGTCAGATTCTATAATTAGGCCTGAGTGTGGCATGTAAAATTTAATTTAGCTTTCCAAAAAATTGGTGGCAGGGTTCTTTTTTTTTATTTTTTCTTTTTCTTTTTTAGCATTTTCCCCTTTACTGACTTATTGTACTACTGTGATAACTACTTAGTGCCTTTATTCAGGTTGTTTGTCTAATATTTACATTTGCTCATTACTCTATACTATTATTTATATAGTGCCTGCTAATGCAGAATGGTTTATAATGGGTATCTGTAATGCTATTATGGTGGAATAGCTGCTGCCATAAATTACAGTTAATATTGGTAAGCATTCTTGGTAATTTTTCTCGTTGTCATTCAAATATATGAATGTGCGACCAGAGTGAGTAAGGTGTGTGCAATTTCAGAATGGATGTGTGTGCATTGTGTTGTGTCTTCTTCAATTATGTATAGTGTATCCAAACCTAACATGACAGAGTGTCTCTCTTATTAGCTATACAACTCTGAATCCCAGCAATTGATCAATAAACCATATATCACTTTACACACACACACACACACACACACACACACACACACACACACACACACACAAACACACACACACACACACAGACAAGCTGTCCAATAGCAGGCCATGTTTTATTATTATTATTCTCTGCTGAGTCTCGGTTGTGTAAAATGAGTTTTCCTGAACTCCATTAAAAGAGCCACTGGTTCGTCCCATGGGTCGGATTTGCATGTGCAGCTGAAACTCTTTTCCAGCGCAGTCTTATCCCTCTGAGAAGGAAAACACACACATGACATTTCCCAGAATTCCTTCTCTGTTACCCTTCCTCCCTCTCGCCAGCTCTCCAGCAGAGCCGCCGGGCCCGAATCGTCAGTTCAGGGAGGGAATATTGCGGACGACGCAGCCAAATCAACTGTAAATAGCGGGTAATTTGATTGACATCTGGAAGGCTGTGACTGCACCGCATGTGGAAAAAGGCAGCTTTCGGACTAAATCACTTTGTGTCCGGTGGGGCTGCCGCCAGATTATAATTGCTTGTCCTTCCTCTCCATGCAATTTCCCCATTAACATGACCAGTGGTGTCTCATTTAAAGCAAGCTTCCCTCTCACACGCACTGATGCATCACCATGACTTAACCCTTTACTCACCAGAAATTCTGTGCAAAAATTTTAGAGTAAACACGCAGCAGCAAAAATGTCAATTAAGTCTAACTGAAGCAAAGATGTCAATTTATAATCTTATTATAGTTCAGCTAAGAGTTTAGAAACATGACCTGCTTCACTGAGGTATGATCATGATGTGATATAGCTTAAATATATTACAAAAAATTCAACATGTAATCTAATGCTTGAACCAAAGTAGTTTGATTTTTAATTAAACCAGATAAATGCCTGAAAATGCACTCAATACACCCATAGTCATTAAGGCATTCAATCAATTTCAGTTGTAATGAAGTAGTTGGTATAGGGAACACCTGTACTTAAATTAGGTTAGATGACTCGAAGAATCACAGTTGGGGGTTTGAAGAACATGAAAGACAAAGGCTATAGGCAAAGCTTTGGTTTTGGGTAAAATCATCTGCAAATCATGGCTTTTACCAGTATTAATCTTTTTACAAATGTATGTGATCTAATCTCTCCCTTTTCTTTAGGCTGCAGGAGACACTATACTGGTACAAGTGAGTGAGTACACATGCAAGCCTTCAAGACACATTAAAATCACTTACATACATACACAGTCACTAAATTATATGTAATATGTTTAATCTAATCCTTGTCCTGTCAAAACTCCTTTCACCATTAAGAAGATCTGCAATTGGTACATATTTGCTCCATTATGTACAGTACAGTACAGTACACACTCTTCATTTGTAGATATGGCCCTAGTGACCATGTATTTTATTGCACACAATAGCATTTGCAATAAGAGATCCATATTTCTGGCTCTCACACATGGAACATAGCAAGTGGTGTTTGCTGAGTGTACATGTGTGCTGGTAGCATGGCTTGAGGTCAGCAGTCCATGTAGTTTTGTTAGTTAGTTTGTTTTCACAAACACTAAAAAAATGTGTATTATGTGTAACATATCATTTATGAGTAAAGTTAAACCTTTAAAACATTACAATCAAATCAAATGGCACTAGAAAATTATAAATTTTTGGTGCAATAGATAAAAACTTAAGTGTATATATATTTGTACCACAAACAATATATATTTTTAGTAAAATACATTTTCAAATCACTTATTTTTTAACAGACAATTTAATCATCCTTGGCGCCCTGTCCTGGGTCTATCTGCCCAGCGCCCGAGATGTTCTCCCCTGGATGGGCATGGGGAACCCCACCGCAACCCTAATAGAGGATAAGCGGAAGATAATGAATGAATGAATGAATTTAATCATCCAACAGCCACTTGTCAAAATAGTCTTTTAAAAACATATCTGGTCCTTGCATAGCATTAAGCTAAATTAACATTTATGAGGGTATGAGTGTATATTCTTTAGTTTGATTTTTATTTTTTTTCTTTTCGTAGTTTTTCTTTTTTTTTTTTTTTTTTTTTTTTTTTTTTTTTTTTTTTTACAAAATAGACACACACACACACACACACACACACACATACACCACACACATACTAGAGTGCTCTTAACTGTAAAATGAGAAATCACTTTTAGATGCACAGCTTTTAGGCACTGATGGAATAAATGGAGGGAGCGAGGAAGGGGGATCTGGAAGAGTTAGGGGGTTGGAGGAATGTGGCTAGTGGGGGTAACATACCAAGGAGACAGTGTGTTCCAGGACCATGCTAGAGTGGAGATGTGTGTTTTTGTGTGACATGTTGAATGAAAAGAGTGCAGAAAGATGGTAATTATTGCTGAGGAGCCATTAAGGGCACAATGCTGCTATAGCTAACTAATGGAAGAACGATAACTATTGCTATTCCTCTTTCTCACTCTTTCACTTTCTCTCTTGCTCTCTCTGTACATAAGTGTGTATGTGCTTGTTTGTGCTTGTGTGTGCATGTGTGTATGCTTTTGCTCTGTTTACATCTAAATAACTAAAAATGATTGTTGGTTTCTTAAGTTTTCAACATTGAAATTAGTAGGACTCTTAATTAATGTAATATAAATTTTTCTTTTTTTAATGTACATCTACCTATTCCAATAACTACAATTTTTATCATGACTATCATATGCTCTTTACATTTACGTTTTGATTGAATATTAAGTAATTTTGTCAATATATTAAAATTAGCAACAGTAATTCAGACCTATTTATTCTTTCAGCATTTGGAACTAAAATTTACAGTCTGGAATTTATTTATTTCTTGTGAAGCGGAGGACCAAGGTTCAGTGGGGGACTCATCCTTCAAACACTATAACAATTGGAAAACTTTATAATTCTATTGAGGGCTGCAAAATCCTGCAAAACCAGTTCAATAGATATCCAGGTTTCATCCAGTAAACATGGAGGAAGAGCTGACAACACCTCTAGGAAATTGGCAATACCTTAAAATAAACAGACAATATAAGCAGTTTGACAGTTTTAACAGTATTTAAGTAATAACCAGACTTTGATTGACACAGTGCAGCATGTGACTTTAGCATAACTGACTAGAGAAGCAGTCAGTGATTCAGACAATACTGATAGTGAACTGGTAGGCTATTACAAAGTTGAGAAGCCTTGTGGGAGAACACCAGTACTCTTCCACCAGTAGTAATTTTATTTATTTTAGGAACTAAAAGAAAACATGCACCTTGAGATCTGAGTTCACGTGTTGGCTTAAACAATTAAATGAGTTCACTCAGATACTGTGTTATAACACAGGACTGGTATGATCAAACTTTCTGGTTTTAGTTAAAACTCAAGCTGCACTATTTTAAACAACTTGAAATTTAAGTAAAGATTTATTAAAACATTGTCAGAAGTGATAAATACATTAATTAGTTTTTCTGCCTATTGGAAGAAGAGAATATTTTCAAAATGTTGTGAAGGTGAAATAAATTATAATGTTGCTAATGTGCTTTGTAAATTTGTAAAGGAGAGATTTAAATCAATAATGACGCCGAGATTATTTACAGATGTACCAGATAATGATTAAGGAGTTATTATAGTTTAACACAATTTTATGAGCTTTGTTTGTTTTCTCCTTGTGACCAACTATAAGTACCTCAGTTTTTCAGAATCAGAATTTAGCAGTAGGAAGTTTTTTGACATACACATTTTAATCTCTTTAATGCTGTTCTCGAGCTTACTGATAAAATGAACATCATTAAGTTGAAATTGTAATGGGGTGGAGTCCTGACAGGACTGAACCCAACAAAACCTGTCAGAAATCAAAAATAAATAAATAAAAGTAAAAAAAAATGTAGATGGTAGATTTTGGTAGATTTAAAGTAAATACTAAATTATAAACTACAATTTTAAACAAACAATACTTCTTATAGAATGGGGATGGGTAAACAAACAAAACACAAACAGCATGAATGAGCAACACAGAAGGATATAGAAGGATGACGCCTTCGACCAGTAACCAGCAAAAGAAGCGGTAGAGGGTAAAAAGATGCCATCCCAGTCCAATGACCGGCAAGTGGCATGAGAAACAGTAGAGGGTAAATAGACTCTGCCCAAGTCAAATGACTGACAACCTGCGTGAGAAACGGTCGAGGGAAAAGAGACGCCGTCCCAGTCTAACGACCGGCAAACAGCTTGAAAGGAGATTCAGGAAAGCAGAGAGCTTTTGGGTCTCGAGTAGAAACACAGTGATATGGCTTCTATTCTTATCGGTGGGCTTAAAGATACTGACGCTGGTTCAAGTGCTGTTTAAATAGAGTTCAGCGCACCTGTAACCACTTCTCTAATTACCAGCTTTGGACCTCAGGCTCGGCCTCTTAGTGGAGCCTGTTACAGAACTGTATAACTGTGTATCATCAGCATAAGTGTAAAAACAAATTCCATGTGTATGAATAATTAATCCCAATGGAAGTATATATAGGCAAATAGGAGTGGTCCCAGAACTGACCCTTGGGGAACACCATATTTTACTTTTGCAAGATCAGAACATTCATTGGTAACACAGGTGGAATGATATTGATCTGTCAGATAGGATTTAAACCACTGGAGTGCAGATACTGTAATGCCCAAAGTGTATCTAATCTATCCAATAGACAAATATTATAAGCTATATTGTCAAAAGCTGCACTAAGATCTAATAAGACAAGAAAAGATATTTGGTTGTTATTAGAGGACATTAATAAATCATTAACTACTTTAATTAATGGTGTCTCAGTGCTATGGCTTGTCCTAAAACCTGACTGATAAAATCCATTAATGTTATTATTTAGAAGATGGCGATTCAGCTGGTTAAACCCAATTTTTACTAACATTTTTTACAGACAAAGGGAAGGTTTGATATTGGTCAATAGTTGGACAGTATAAGAGGATCCATATCAGTAGTAATGGCTTAATGACCACACACTTCAGATTTTTAGGGACATAACCTATTTTAAGAAATTAATATATAATTTTTATTAAAGGCTATATTTAATAATATTTGGAAAGAGGTCTCTAAGAAATTTGTATTGATTGGGTCTAACAGACAAGTATTTCAATGTGTAATTAATAAGACAAGCTCTTTTTTAGATATGGGTTAAAATGTATTCAACTCTTGTACTATATTATTGTCTGTAACAGTTGTCTGTTTTTCAGTGATTGGTGAGTTAATTATTGATTACACTACACGATTCATTACATGATTTAAGTTGTATGTTTTAAATTTTATCAGTAAAGAAATTCATAAAATCATTGCTGCTGAACTGTGAGTGAATCTATGAATCTGATTTGGCAGCAATCTGCATTAGCTGGGCTATTTTTGTTGTTTTCTATTAATTCAGAATAATATGTAGTGTTAGCTGCATCAAGTGCATGTTTATACTTAGTCATACTGTCCTTTCATGCAAATCCATGTTTGTTTTAAGGAGCATATTTGATTGTTGTACCATAAAATGAGTATTTTATTTTAATTATTTTTGGTTTATGTAACAGGTGCCTAGGGCACCTGTTCTCCGTTTGTTAATTTACTTTTAATTACGTTATTTAGCTTGTTTAATTATCTCTTTCTGTCGATTGGTTGTGTTGTGCACGTGATTGGTGTTCATTTGTATTTATTTCCTTCTTTCCCTGTCCTCGGTGCACTTCGAGGGTTTAAGTCATGTTCACTCGTCTGTACCTTTGTTTGTGGTGTCACTACACCTTTAAAAAATCCCATTTCCCTGCTACCTGCGTGTCTGGCTCCCTTCAGCGCGTTAGAGCGCGACGGCTCTGCGCTTCCTATGCGCAGCTGCTTTAATCTCTAGGTAGGCGAGTGTAACATCACGAAGTGCCAATCTATTTGGGGAGTCCAGAGCCCAGGTAAGCTCATTTTAAAATTTTTCTTTGCGGGGGCCGTATAGCGTATAGCCTCGTACTCACGGCGCCCTCCGTCATGACCGCGAGTGCGCCGCTATGCGCAGCCCGCCATCCCGGAGCCATAAGGACGGCTCCGACAATGTGATTTTGGAGTATTACGACTCCGATGATGAGTTTATGAGGAGGTACGGGTATGAAGTGCTCCATGCTGAGGATGGCCTGGATCTGGTAGAGCTCTCCGATGATGAGGCGGGCGAGTCATACCTGTATGGGCATGTTTTGCCCATACGTACCCTCCTGAACTCTGAGGAGTTCTGGATGGATAGTCCAGTTTGTAAAGCCCCCCGTCGTGAGATCCAGACGCGGTGCGCGCCGCGTCTGGGTCGCGCTGCGAGGGGGCGGTACCGGAGTTACCGCTTGTGTCCGTTAATATGGAGGAGTGTGCCGGCAATGGGGTGAATCCGGGACCGTCCGAGACAGAGCTTGCCCTGTTTTTTGGTGTAGCGGTGGGGGTGTACCTCTACTGTGTGCAGGATGGCGATCCCGAGGTGGAGGTCCACCCAGCGTGCGTGCCCGCCGAGGTCCACCCGGCGTGCGTGCCCGCCGAGTTCCACCCGGCGTGCGTGCCCGCCGAGGTCCACCCAGCGTGTGTGCCCGCCGAGGTCCACCCAGTGTGCGTTCCTGCCGAGGTCCACCCAGCGTGCGTGCCCGCCGAGGTCCACCCAGCGCACGCCGTCCAGTCCGTTGTCCAGGGGCCACTCGCCACCCAGCCCGTTGTCCAGGGGCCACTCGCCACCCAGCCCGTTGTCCAGGGGCCGCTCGCCGCCCAGCCCGTTGTCCAGGGGCCGCTCGCCGCCCAGCCCGTTGTCCAGGGGCCTAGGGCACCTGTACTACGTTTGTTAATTTACTTTCAATTACGTTATTTAGTTTGTTTAATTATCTCTTTCTGTTGATTGGTTGTGTTGTGCACGTGATTGGTGTTCATTTGTATTTATTTCCTTCTTTCCCTGTCCTCGGTGCACTTCGAGGGTTTAAGTTATGTTCACTCGTCTGTACCTTTGTTTGTGGTGTCACTACACCTTTAATAAATTCCATTTCCCTGCTACCTGCGTGTCTGGCTCCCTTCAGCGCGTTAGAGCGCGACGGCTCTGCGCTTCCTATGCGCAGCTGCTTTAATCTCTAGGTAGGCGAGTGTAACAGTTTAAGTGCAGTTACAATTTTCAAAGATGTAGAAAACCCATATTTAAGGTATTTAACTGTGCTATCAAACTCTTCTGGTCCTGATGCTGGTTTAACTTAGGTAAATTATGTAGAAATTATGCAGCAGTAGAGGGAATGACTGTGTGCTTCATATTGTATAATGGTTTAATGACTAGATCAATATAACTTTCTAAATCGTAGGTTATTAAATAATGATCAGAGATGACCGTATTTTGTGGAACAATAGGTAAATTATTAATGTTAGTACCATGTGATATAAGTAAGTGTTACGGTCGCTGGACCGGGGCGAGGCGGATTCACTACTCGGAGTGACGGAAACTGGAACGGAAGTAAAGAACAGAACCAGGTTTATTGTCCACAACAGGGGAGACAGTACTGGGGACACAGAGACAAAACGTAGGCGAACACGAGGCGGTGGATGATGACGTCAGAGTGTGTAGTGTTCCAAATCCGGAGAACTGCAGTGAAGGGGACTTGGTGAAGTAGAGGTGGCAGGAGATGAACTGCACACACACACAAACAGAGAGACAGTAAAACAGGACGAGGTAACAAGGCGCGGTATTCAAGACAGGGATGGGAGCTCGTAGTGTCAGGGCTAGCACAGGCGTGGCACAAGACAAACTGGCCATGAGGGAAGGGCGTGCAGGGTTTAAATAACAAAATGACCCAGAGCTGCACGCGGTGTTGATGGCGTACTCCACCCAGGCGAAATGTTCACTCCAGCACTCCGGGTGCTGGGCAGATACGCAGCGCAGGGTGGTCTCCACCACTTGGTTAGCTGTCTTGGCTTGACCGTTGGACTGGGGGTGACCAACAGATGTCAGCGATACGTCTGTTCCAAAGAACTTGTGGAAGGCTCTCCATACCTGGGAGATGAACTGGGGCCCCCGGTCCGAGACGATGTCCATAGGGATGCCGAAGACTCTGAAGACCTGTTCAAAGCACAGCTTGGCGGTATCTAGGGCAGAGCGATTAATCGAACAGACTTGGAGAAACGGTCCACAATAGTTAGGATGACTGAGTTACCCTTGGAGTTCGGCAATTCCGTGACAAAGTCCAACGCGATATGAGACCAGGGACGCTCAGGTATGGAGAACGGTTGTAGCAGTCCGGCGGGGGGCTGATGCGAGGTCTTATTACGGGCGCAGGTAGTGCAGGCGGTGACAAACTGCCGGACATTGGCTGCCAAGGAGGACCACCAGAACCGGCGCCTGATGATCTCCTCAGTTCGCGATCCTCCAGGGTGGCAGGCCCAGCGGGATTTGTGGCCCCATTTAAATACTGAGAAGCGGCACGAAGGTCCGGTTAGATGGACCCAGCCCTGGGTCCGGATCCTTTGCCAGCTCGCGTTTCACGACCCGGCGGATCTCCCAGGAGACACCTGCAATGACACAACTGGGAGGAAGAATCAGATCATTAATCGGCTCTTCTTCGTTTTCAGTAAAGAGGCGAGACAGGGCGTCGGGCTTAGCGTTCCGAGTGCCAGGTCGATAGGACAGGGTGAAGTTAAACTGCCCAAAGAACAAGGCCCACCCAGCCTGACGGGAGTTCAGCCGCTTGGCCGACTGTATGTAGGCCAAGTTCTTGTGGTCGGTCCAAACCACAAACGGCTGGGCTGCTCCTTCCAACCAGTGGCGCCTCTCCTCCAGCGCGAACTTAACCGCCAACAGCTCGCGGTTCCCCACATCATAATTCCTTTTTCCCGCCGAGAGCTTCCTAGAAAAGAAGGCACATGGGTGAAGGCGACACTCTTCCGATTTCTGGGAGGGGACGGCTCCCATTCCAGCACCCGATGCGTCAACCTCTACAATGAATTGCTTCGTGAGATCTGGCTGAATCAGGATGGGGGCAGATGTGTTTGAGCCTCCTGGGTCCAGCAAAATCTTTCCTTGGTGGAGGTGAGGGCGGTGAGTGGTGCGGTGATGCTGCTATAGTTTTTCATGAAGTGCCGGTAAAAGTTGGCAAACCCCAGGAATCTTTGTAACTCGGTTCTTGACGTGGGGGCAGGCCAGTCGGCAATGGCCCTGACCTTCTCGGGATCGGGTCGCACAGCCCCGGGGGATAATATGAATCCCAGGAAGGATACTGACCTCTGATGGAAGCAGCATTTTTACGCTTTGGCGAATGGACGGTTTTGCAGCAGGCGGTTCAGGACGAGGCGTACGTGTCGGGTGTGTTCGCTGGGTGACTTGGAGAAGATCAGGATGTCATCCAGATAAAAAACACGAATTGATCCAGGAAATCCCGCAACACATCATTCACTAACGCCTGGAACACGGCCAGGGCGTTCTTAAGGCCGAAGGGGACCATGCGGTATTCATAGTGGCCGCTGATGGTGTTGAACGCAGTCTTCCATTCATCCCCCTCCCTTATACGGACCAGGTGGTAGGCGTTCCGTAGGTTCAGCTTCGTGAAGATGGTTGCTCCCTGCAAAAACTCAAATACGGAAGATGTTAACGGTAGAGGGTATTTGTAGGGGACAGTGATGGTTTTTAGTCCCCTATAGTCAATGCAGGGACGTAGGGAGCCGTCCTTCTTAGACACGAAGAAGAACCCGGCCCCTACAGGGGGAGGTCGAGGGCCAGATCAGTCCGGTGGCGAAACATACTCCGACACATACTTCTCCATTGCCTCTCTCTCTGGACGCGACAATGGATAAATCCGGCTGGACGGAAGGGAAGCCCCTGGCAGGAGGTCGATGGCGCAGTCGTAAGCCCTGTGATGTGGGAGCTGGCAGGCCTTATCCTTGCTGAAGACCTCCCCCATGTCATGGTATTCGACAGGCACAGAGGAGAGGTCCACGGGGTTGGGGCTGTTCAGGGCAGGAGTGTTGCTGGGGGGAGCAGCGGCGAGCATTCAGGACGAGTGACAATCAATTCCCCAGGTAAGGACGCGGGCGTTGACCCAGTCAATGTGCGGGTTGTGTTTGCGGAACCAGGGGTACCCCAAGATGACAGGGGCCTCGGGGGACTGGAACACTCTCCTGGTGATTGCCCTCCAACATCAGCCGGATGGGTGAGGTGCGGCGCGTGATGGGGGAGGGCCGCCTGCCACCCAGCGCCAACGTGTGGAGGGGATTAGCTAGTGGGGAGATAACAAGACCGTTTTGGTTAGCGAAGCCTACGTCTATCAGATTCTCCTCTGCCCCAGAATCTAATAGAAGGTTGTCAGCCACCTGCCTCTCCTGGAGGGTAAATACTGCGGGGACGCTGAGTCGATGGGCTTGGCGTTTTAGAGTGGGACTCGACAGGGCCCCAAGGCCTACTCGACAGTGCCCCTCGAGGAAGCTGGTGGAGGTTGAGGCGGGTGGACGGCGCAGGCCTGGCCCCGGGATTGGCGCTCTCGGCGTCGCTCACTGATACGCCCGTCTATATGTATAGCAAGGTTCAAGAGGTCTTAGAGCATTTCGGGTCGATCACGTGTCGCTAGTTCGTCCCGCATCCGCTCATTCAGGGCATGGCGAAACATGCCGCGAAGCGAGCGCTCAAACCATCCCGACTCCGCGGCAAGGGTCTGGTATTCGACCACGAATTCGGCGACTGAATGGGTCCCCTGACGTGCCGAGAGTAGTCGAGAGTCGATGTCGTCTGTGTAGTCCGGGCGATCAAACACAGAGTGGAAACGTTCTAAAAATGATGTGTATGAGGTGCCCAGCGGTGAAATAAGTCCCTGCGCCGCTTCAGCCCAGCTTAGCGCGTGGCCGCGTAGCAGCTACCGATGATAAGCGCAATCTTATGTGCGTCGGTGGGGAAGCACGTGGGGCGGATGTTAAAATGAAGTTTACACTAGAACACAAAGCCTCGACATCGCTGTAGATCTCCATCGTATGGTTCAGGGTGAACAGCGGCTTCGTCGGGTTGTGTGGTAACTGCGGGCAGCGGGTTTGGTACCTGGTTATTCGAAGAAGCCGTCGGTGCGGAGGCTGCGGGAAGCGAAGCGAGTGCAGTCTGTAACTGTAGCGCCAACTTGCTTACTAAATCCGCCAGTCCTTCCTGACCGCTGTACAGCAGATCAAGGCGTGGATCGGGATGTTGTCCGGCTGGTGGCGGTTGTGCTGGCTCCGCTCCGGGAGCGCGTCGCTCCGAGGAATTCATCGATGGCCAGTTTGTAATGTTACGGTCGCTGGACCGGGGCGAGGCGGATTCGCTACTCGGAGTGACGGAAACTGGAACGGAGGTAAAGAACAGAACCAGGTTTATATTCCACAACAGGGGAGACAGTACTGGGGACACAGAGACAAAACGTAGGCGAACACGAGGCGGTGGATGATGACGTCAGAGTGTGTAGTGTTCCAAATCCGGAGAACTGCAGTGAAGGGGACTTGGCGAAGTGGAGGCAGCAGGAGATGAACTGCATACACACACAAACAGAGAGACAGCAAAACAGGACGAGGTAACAAGGAGCGGTATTCAAGACAGGGACGGGAGCTCGTAGTGTCAGGGCTAGCACAGACATGGCACAAGACAAACTGGCATTGAGGGAAGGGCGGGCAGGGTTTAAATAACAAAACGTGATTAGTCCCAGGTGCGCGTGATTACGGGGGTGTGAACACATAGACCAACCCACACCATGTGACCAAAACAAACATGACATTAAGGCTAATGTATGTTTATAGAGATGTGTTGCACCAACCACACTCTGAGTGATTATCATGGAATTGAAAATGGAGTCAAAAGCTAATTTAACGAGTCTAGTGGGTACATTGAAATTCTAGTATACATTGAAATCACCAACTATAAATGCCTTGTCTCTTCTAGTAAGAAATGCACCAAATTCTTTAATAAACTCTGTATAAGGACCCGGAAGTCAGTATACGATAATAAGTTGCGTTAAATTGTATTCTTTAATGAAGATGAACTGTTTATAATGAGTATGAGAGTTTACAAGGATTTTGACTCATACTTGTTATTAAATGTTACATCAATGTTTTGTTTGTAAATCATAGACACTAGAAAGTTATTAGTAATTATCTCTTGAACTAGAGCTGATTTTGATGAGAGTGACCTAATATTTGATATCCCAAGTTTTAACCTAAAAGTGTTTCTCATATTACTAGAGTTACTATTGATATTAAAGAGAATGTTTTGGCACACTTTTTGGATGCTTTCTTTGCTCACTGTGATACTTGAAAATTGTCTCAATGGGATGGGATCTTGTTATTATGGGTGACGACTGGCAGTTTGCAGGCATTTGATTAGGCCATTCTGTCTGCTGCCTGGCCTTGGCTCTGAGTAGTCAATTTTTATTTCTATCTGAACTAAAAACACTATCGGCTATGTTATGCGTTATGAGCGCAGCACCCTCCTGGGATGAATGGATGCCATAGGCATTATAGGCAATGTTGTTTTCTAAGGACCACTTGGGACCAGAGACAACTACTGTAGTACAGCAGTTACAGACACTTCTTTAAGATTAGCCTAAGT
Source organism: Corydoras maculifer (assembly GCA_019802435.1). Lineage (NCBI taxonomy): Eukaryota > Metazoa > Chordata > Actinopteri > Siluriformes > Callichthyidae > Corydoras > Corydoras maculifer. The sequence continues at coordinate 638,927 of JAFMOD010000469.1, read as the reverse complement.
AATCTCTGACTCCTTAAGGCGAACATCATTAGTGCCAACGTGGATGAAACTATTCTAGAGAATGAGTGTTTAGGTTAAGATAATGCCCTAATGTCTGGAGCACTGGCCCCTGGGATGCACTGGACTATGGTTGCTGGAGTCTCTGAGGGGGTAGCTAACCAGATGTGTTTAATTAATGTGAAGTAGCAGATTTTGTGAAATGCATGACTAAAAAACACAAATCTTATTAAAAGATATCAGGGGTTTCTACTGACTTACTTCCATATATTTCTATTTTGTTGAAACAAGCAGTTTTGGAAATAGTTGCCTAGATAGCAATGGACTTGGTTGTATGTGGCTCTCGCAAATAAATGTGGTTAAATAAATGTCTCTATTATGTTAATAAGTCATATATATACCCAAACATGTTAGCCTCACTCTTACCCAACGTTGCAATATGTTACAAAATATTTTACTATGCATATTTGTGGCAGAAGCTCAGTGGCCCTTGGAGGGAAATGCAGAACCGTAGGCAGTTGACCTAGATTAGAGGTAGTTAATGTACCTGCCACAGCTTTGCTGTTGAATTTGTGCAGCCTTTATAAACTGGAACGTCTCATGATGTGGGGAGAAAGATGGATCATGAGGTGCAGGAACATGGGGCAATGGCATTTAAACAAGCCAACGTGTGTTTAAATGTATCTTAAATACTATGTTTAATAAAGCCCATTCCTGAGCTTGTGAAATCCTGTCTCAGTCCTCATTTGATCCTATCTTCAATGCTGAATCCCATCCCATGCTGAATCCTTAACTAGGTTTGCAGATGGGTTATGAACCAAAGGTGGAACACACAAAAAACACCAGTACAGGAGGATGAATTCAAAACCAGAGATTTATTAAAGCAAATAGAATGATCAGAGAATATGCCGGGTAAAGGGTAAAACAGAAGCAGATGGTAACTGGATTATGAAAGCAGGGAGACTGCTAGGAGGTACAGAACATGGCAAAAAAGAATAAAGATAGGTTCATGGAGATAACAGAAAAGGAGGACCTCAGAATGGGAGTTAGCAGCATTGCTAGCAAAACCAATACTCTGGCACACGAGCAAGGGAAACCTGGAGAAATTAAGGCTGACTAATTAGTCTGTTAATTGTCATCAGGTTATGTGCGTCAGGGCTCACAAGATCAGCTTGGCTGCAGCAGTAGATTTTCTTAAAGGGGCAGTGACTTTTAACAACCTCAACAAAGAAAGTTGCACCCAAAACAGGTTGCCAGTCCATTGATGGGCATACACTCAGTCATCCCCAATATTTAATGCAATTTAGAGCAGCCACGGAGAGAACAAACTAAGGATTCAACCCTTTTTTAAACTTGTTTATATCAATACATACATGTCATGTTTTGTAGCATGTTCCATTTTTTTGTTTATGTGCATCACCTGTTTCTATCATCTTATCAACTTTTTCACCATTTGCATTTGTCATCCGTGTTTATTTATTCTGTTTATTTGTTTTGATCAGTGACTGTTACTTGAGCAAGTCTGGCCGTCTTCTCCAAGTTTAACTCAAGTTTAATGTGTATTTTTACACATTCTTGAGATACAGTTAATCATGAGCATCATGTTTCTGTTTTGCATTAAGTGTGCTTTTTGCATACCTGGATTTGTAATTTGGATAATGCTTTGCTCATGTATTTAATTGCAATACAACTTGCAGAATTTATTATAAAGCAGTATTTATTAATAAGAAAAAGCTTAGTGAGATAGCCAACGGGACTTTTTATAGGTAGTATTGTTGGGCGTACACAAAAAGAGTAGCCAATGAGCAGGTGCAAGGTTAAAGCCAGTAAGATGTTATAAGAGGAAGTTTGGTTTTGTCTACTTGCTTTAAATACATATTTTAAAATCTGAAAAAGTCATCAATCAAATTTATGCAAAAACATAAAAAGCTATTAAAATTGTAAGCACTACCATACACACATATAGTAAAAACAAAACATGAAAAATAATTAAAACAGGTTAAGGTTGTCTGCTGACACAGTTAGTCATCGTAGTCACTGCAGTAGTTGTAGGAGAGTCTATGGGGTACTGATTTCGCTCATAGTACAGATGTTCGGATGATAAAGAGTGAGAGATGTAGGTGTGTCAGAGGCATCAACCAGTGGTAGAGTAAGATCTCAAATCATTACATCAGTAGATGCAGACAAAGACAAGCAGGGGCAAGGGAACTAGAGATATAAAAAGACTTACAGCTGCAGACTTAATATGTTAGAGAATTGTTAGTGAAATGAAAAATATTCCAAGACAACTCTAGAATATGTAGTTATGCAGATTAAAAAGTAACCATTTTCTCCCACAACAAGCATGATTAATCATGACTATTCAATATTTTGTATATCATATCTACATTTTAACTGGCATCCAGTGCAGTGTAGTGAATATAAAAGTGCTCTATTATTTTATTCTAAAATCGCAAATGCTGCATTTTGCTAATTAAAATAGCAATATTATTCAGGAAAATTACACCATATATCCTGATTAAATCCTAATTAATTTGTACACCAAATTCATTCTCCTTTTTAACTTGAAAAGATTTAGTATTCCTATAATAAGTTTTAATTGAAAAAGAAAATGTCTGCTCATCAAAATTACTCTCAAATCTCAAATGATATAACTGAGTCTGCTCTGTAAATCCAACTTATATCATGACAACATGATTGGTTGAAGCAACAGGTTGATCTACACTTATTTATTGCTACTGAGCCAGAAGAATATATTCTTGAGGCCTCGGCAGAAAATACAAATCTGGTAAACAACAATGCTGAAACATGATTGTTAAAGGCTTTAATAAGTCTGAAAGCGGTGAAAAGAGGAGAATATATAAGTATTCATTAAAAATATAATTACCATCAGTCTGTGATTCAGATTTTTTTGGCCCTAACAAAATGATGGTTTTCAACTTATATAATACTATAATATTATCCATAGTGTCAAAAGCTGGAATAAAAAAGCTGGAACAAAAGCAAAATCTTTCCAACAGATCTTGTACAAGTTTCATTAGTCCAATCACTTGGTGAGGTTTAAATCCTAAATGAGAAACACATTAATGCACATTTATGGCCAAATTAATGTTACCTGCATCTGTATAAATTTTTTACCTTTTTTTTAACATCTGCTTTGAAATCTCACCCCAAATTTTCTACAAGAAAAATATCTGATTGTTGGTCATTTCAGAAATCAACTGCCATTTTGATTCAGGAAATTGTTCTGCTGGAGGGCAAGATCTCCGTCTTTATTTCCGTCTTCTCCCACAACGTGCAATAACTTCTTATATTTCGATACAAACGCTGGTAACCTTCATGTACCCTCATGTACCCTAGCCGCTCACCATTTAGAGATTTCATCTCTGGAAAGGCAAGAAATGGTTGCTGGTGCTTCGAATCCCCACTGAAAAACATATCTGTTTCTATATCACACCACATTCGTCCTCAAAGTTTGCACAATGGGGCCAGAGATATAAATTTCTTAGTACAATAAAAGGCTTAATTCACAGATTGAAATAAATGAAAAACTACAGGCTATTTTTTCTGCCATATTGCCACATTCCTGCCACTGTTACAAACTCTCCCCACCCTGTATGTCTCACTCCAGATGAAATGAAGGCAAAACATGACCATTAGCAGAACCTCCAGCAGATGTGTTAATTACTTAAAAATTACTTATTTAAGGTATTTATTTAATTACATATAAAAGTCTATTTGTTGCGATCTGCTGTCAATCCTACCATGGATGCGCATAAACACGCTGAACAGAGCTCATAAACACGCTGAATGGAGCCAGGCAGTGTGGTTAGCCTAAATAAAGATTTATTTAATGGGACCAGGTTCAAAATACAAAGAAAAGATTAGACAACGCGTGACCTAAATGATGCAAGTGCAAAGTACTAATAAGAAAACAGGGAATAAATAACAAAAACCTGAAACCTGAAGGCACCAATGAAAACTTACAGTTAATTAAATAATCAAGAGATCTAAATAAGAAAAATGAGCTAATTAACTGAACACAAAAGAAAGTGCGGAGTGACCCAGCACCACTTACCCTTTTATACTGGGTTCCAGTTTCATTCACCCAAATGTTGTTTGTTCCTCTATGTCCCTGCTACAGTCACCATTTTAACTTTTGTTGCAGTCTTTGATCATTTTCTCTATATTCATGGATGTTAACTGAGGTATTAGTTAAGGACATCACAATCTCTGTAGATTGACCTTTAGTCTTCAGATTGTGCATAGTTTGCACAGATTTGGTTTTCATGTTTTTCCCTTATTACTTTTCGTTTGCATCAAATTTCATGTTAGACATGGACACAAAGATTGATTAAACTTTAGTTTTGCCAGGTTGAACATGATTTCTGTATTTCCAGTACCAGGAACTTGCCATGGATACAAGGGAAAGCATCCCAGGATTAAAATTAATTTTAAAGTTTATGAAAAGTTGCCTATAACTGCACTCCAGAGTACTGAGAATGGAATGTGCTAATCCACCATGCCCCCCAAAATCTAGAGTTATTTTTTGTTATTCTTTATTAAATGTATTAAGTAAAGATGACTTTTTCCGGTCTGGATTGATTTTATAATATTAACACTAATATCAAGTCTGTTTTAGAGTGTATTAGTAGTTTGTTTTACCAGGCTGCTAACCTTCCATCCATTCATTATCTTCCGCTTTGTCCTCTACTAGGGTCGCGGGGGTTCCCCATTCCCATCCAGGACAGAACGTTTCTGGCACTGGGCAGATACACCCATGACAGAGCGCTAATCTATCGCTGGACACACACAAAACACACTTTATAACACACCCTAGTGCTGAGAGGCGAACATGCTAACCACTAAGCCACAGTGCCGCCAGTTGTTAACCTTATTTCTTAAAAAAATATATAGTAAAACTTCAAAATAACATTCTGGTGGCCTTTAAATTTAGATTATTTATTATTTGACAAGAAATAATTAATGCTGGACCAGAATATTTTAGGAGTAGTTCTAATCTAGATACATTATATATAATTATTTTAAATTATATTTGTATTGCCCCATTCTTGGCTGTTTTAGTGTTTTAGAAGGTCATATTCAAGCCTTTAAGACTTTAAAGTCTAGAACAAATTTCTGTTAGACAGAAAGTTTTCTGATATTTCTTCAATCAATTGGAAATTTAATAGTCCTAGGTTTTAGTTGAATGAACTGGATGTTCTCTTATGTTGTGATTTTACTTGAATCAGTGTGGTTATTGATAAATATGTTAAGGCAGGTGCGCAGCTGTGGGAAAAGGTGGGACTAGAATACCTTTTACCGTGGAGGGAGAGATCTGGCGCAGCGGGAATGAGGCTTTATCGCAGTCTGATAAATAAAGCCTATTCCAATTCTTGTGAAGTCCTGTCTTTGGTACTCCTGTAAAATGTGTCTCACCTTGTCACATTATGGTGCCAAATTAAGACATATATAGCATATAACAACACCTGCAGGCTTCACAGGCATGTTATCAAGAGAATATGAACAGCCCTGGCCCACAGGAATGTTTGGCAGAGTGGGTGTGGCCAGCTGAGGTTCCAGTTGCCATAATGGAAAAGAAGATGCCTGGGGCATAACTTGCCGGAGGAAGGAATGGGTAAGGCACAGAGATTGCCAACCTGCTGGAGTGCCAGGTAACAGTCTGACTTTGGAGTGTGAGATGAAACTTTGTTCGTGACCGTGTTGCCACGGAAATGCCTACAGAGCGGATGCAGGCAGACAGAGTTGGAACTGTTCATGGAATAAGGAAGAGGGTGAACCCTCTTCATCTATCTACAGCAGATCACACAGACTGACACCCCACTCCATCAGTCCATCAGGCATCCTGTATCAACTGGGGGGCAGTGTGGCAGAAGTACAGCGACACTGGGAGGAGAGGGTGGAGCCGATGTGGATGGAAGTGGATTAGAGGTAATTAACACATGCTGGTGACTCTGCTGATGATCAGATGCAGTCTGTATAAGCTGAAACAACGCATGTTTCAGAGGAAGAGGTGTTGAGCAGCAGGAATGAGACAGCATTGAAATAAAATTTTGTCTCTGGTCCACATTGTGTCCCACCTTGTTTAGTGTATTTCACTGTTCGCTGGTATATTTATTTGTGCATCCGTCCGGGTTTATCTCATGAGGAAAAAATCTATTTAGACAATTTTAGTGAAGGTATGAGAACATAAAGCAGGTCCTCACAATGTCATTCATAACTTTTTGGTGGAAGACCAAAAGAGGTTAGGGTTTGTCTGGTAGTACAAATAGATGGAAATTTATGAAATGCCCAAATAATGTAAATATTTATTACTGTGACTGTATATTGATGTGTTGATTGGCACATATTACTGTGTATTAGTGTGTGTCTGCATGTGTGTGTATCAGTGTGTGTGTGACTATGTACCAAAGGGGTTGCATCAGTGAGTACCAGTGAGTATGTATCAGTACCAGTGAGCATGTGAATTAGTTTAGTAGTAGTATTAATTTGTGTATCAGTTTGCATCTCTGTGTTTCTCAGTGTAAGTGTGTGTGTATGTACGATTATATTGTGAGTAAAGCCTCCGGACAACGGGGAAACCTGAGATCAAACACAGCAGGAGAGAGAAGAGAAATAGATTCTGCCACTGCGGATGAATGTGTTGTAGTGTATGCGTGTGTGTTGCGGTTTGAATGGCTGTGTGAGTTGCACTAGGTTCTCCGTGGAGGCCTCAGCGTTTCGAGTATGGAAGCAATTATGTCCTCTGAGGAGCCACACACACCCACCAACCAGCAAAATACATTCTCTCTCCTCTATGGATCGCTAAATTACTTTCGTATGAGGGCAAGGTTAGCATTTCTCTTCTTCACTGCATCTGTGTATCGATGTATGTATGTGTGTGTGTGTGTGTGTGTGTGTGTGTGTGTGTGTGGTTGTGTGTTTGAGGGTTTTTTATTTTGTTTTTATAAGGGACAAATTCCAGGTTGTATTTTAGTGCAGATCACACATCCAGCGTTTTAGGTAAAACAAGCTATACAATTTCCGTGGCTAATTATGCTAACGCTGCTCACTCTGTGTGTGGGATGGATGGAGGGAAGAGGTGGAAAAAAAGCAGGTTAAGTTTTTCTTAGTTTCCTGTTTTGTTAGGAAGAAAGTCATTCTGGTGCTGGTTCATGTGTTAAATTACTACATGAAAAAAAAATCACACGAATGAAATAAATTAATTCTGTACTAGGTTATTGTTTTATAAACTTTAGTAATTAATACATTGTACTTTTAAGTTATATCCTTAACGCAGTGATGCTACTATTAATCCATGTCTTTTTCACACATGGTTTTGGGTCTCTGTGCAGGTCATAACATGATTTGACTAATTTGCGAAAACATAAAGTAATACCCTAAACTGTACACCTGTAATGACAGAAGCACCATATGTTGCATGTAAGCAGTGGTAGAACAATTTGGGTGTGCTATTGGAGTGGGGGGTGGATTAGATTTCTTCCTGATTTCTTCTGCCCATGATTACAAACATGGCCCATTCTAGCTCACTATACATGATGTTATTTTTCTTACTAAGGCTAATTGATCTGGTGAAGTCTTATACCAGTTGCTCTCTGTAACACAACCCGCTTTTTCATCTGGGCTTTGGACTTGAATCTACATGTATTTGTGTAAAAAATAAATTATAAACTGTGTAAAAGTTTTAGGCAAGTGTGGACAAATGCTGTAATCTAAGAGGATTTTCAAAAATATAAATATTTATTTATTTTATTATTTTTTTTAATCAATTTACAAAATGCAAAGTGAGCCAAAAGAAGAAAAATCTAAATCAAACAAATATTTGTTGTTTCTATCCTTTTCCTTTAAACCAGCATCAAATCTTGTAGGTACATTTGCACAAAGTCAGGGATTTTGTGCAAACAATTATACCAAACAGGTGCTAATGATCTTCAATTTCATAATGAAGTTGAAACACAGTCATTAAGTGAAACAAATACAGCGATGTAGGAGGCTTTAAACTCAGTGAGCTACAGCCAAACTCTGCTACTAGGCTGGGTTCCTCCGTTTTTTTCCACAGCCCAAAAACATGGACTTATCCTCTATTAGGGTCGCGGTGGGGTTGCCCATGCCCATCCAGGGGAGAACGCCTCAGGTGCCGGGCAGATAGACCCAGGACAGGGCGCCAATCCATCGCTGGGCACACACTCACTCACACAGACACACTCTATATGGGGCAATTTGGAGAATTCAATTGACTTGATCCATGTTTTTGGACTGTGGGAGGAAACCGGAGAACCCAGAGGAAACCAACGCGGACACGGCGAGAACATGGAAACTCCACCCAGATTGGGATTCGAACCGGGAATCCCTAGCGCTGAGA